>LD351138.1:228940-271311 GCA_001465055.1 Ptychodera flava
GCGCATAAATATCAGAATGTTTATGTGAACAGGCTTCATTCATAAAGTATACAACGGAGATGTCAACATCACGCGCGACATCGCTGCAAGTCGTCCTATCTCAATGAAACCCAAGAAGAAAGACACCAGGATACAGCAATCGTCATACAGAAGGAACATTTTAAGGTGCAATATGCTATTACAACTGTAACCGATCAAAAACTGCTCAGCTTTAAATCTATCCTGATCTCGATCGTCGTACGGCACGGAGCTCGCGCGGAGAGGGGACGCCATTTTGTTAGTTTACCTTTAGAGTTGCCATGTCAACAGTCGTCGTGCGCGCGACATCGCTGTCACGCCACGCGCTCACTATACCTGTTCGGGGGAGACCGTGCACAGTGCCGGCGCCGTGCGAATGGCAGAATGTTTGCTAGAACTTGACCCAAAAAATACCATGGGAAAACATTTCAAGACTCAACGTGATATTTCCATATTTTGCAACCAGAAATACCCGTGTTCCTCGAAGCCCTCCAAGTTTTTACGTCGGCGACATCGCTTCGCAGGCGGGGAGCGGCAGCCATTTTGTTGTTTATGTTGTTTACCAACAAACTGCTAATGTAGTTCGGGATGATGTTCATCGTGCATATCTCGACGTTTACCGTGAAATATCACGGCTGATATTTTACGTTGAACGTCACTAGGATGTAGCAATATGGGCATGGGTATATGATAAATATATATATATAAGGAGGTTTACAACTGTTTGTTAGTCAGTCAATGGTGGAACAGTGGGAGCAGAGCCAGACTAACTGTGAGTATTAGCATGTTAACTTTCTACTAGCAGAATGAGCCGTGCTGATCAGAGCCCTACAGAGTCCCTTCAGAGACCAAAATAGTATAGACTTTAATCTACTGTTCTCAACAGAGACCTGTTCATCACTGATAACATAAACCTGAGCAAATATTTTATCATCGGGAGCTTCGCCGCCGGCACCCTTCACTGATGTATCTTTTTTTCGGATTTCGAGTTGCACACTATCTTTTGTCTTAATTAGTCTTAGTCCAGTTCCATGATATTCTATATCTTTAGAGCTACGCAGATCGATAGACAGAATTTATTCTTCAAATAATCGACTTCATCCATATCAATTTCACACCAATCTTTATCTTAAGCAAAATACCGCCATGTTTCCACCCAAAAATGTCTTGGTATCATCTTCTGAGCATATATTTTATTTACAATACCCTCGATTGTTACAGAAATAGATTCAATATTCGAATTCGTTAAAAGTTCGTTATTCAGTTCTGACTGATTCTGATCTTTAGTGAAGAGTACTATATACCTCTCATGCTATGACATGGTACATTAATAGTCGCGCCAGCGGCTTACTGACTACGCATGCGCTTATTCATAATATACTATGCAAGTAACCGGAAGTGTACCCTTCTTTCGTGGGTGCCGCCATGTTTTTTTGAGTGCTCGTAAATAAACAAATTCGAAACGTGCTCTCTATTATTTTATAACATGCCATTAATAAAATATATCTTTTTTATTAACGAGTAATTATTATTAACTACCCTGTCACTGATACAAAATTTCTTATCACGCCAAAAAATTTAAAGAAAAGAGAAAACTGTCGTGCATATTAACGAGAACATTCGCAAAGAATGCTGGGATTGAACTTAGAAAGGCGCCCTCTGTGTCAATAACTATGTGCAAAATTTACCAATTTTTAGAAGTAACACTGGTTTTCAGCTTACAATATCGGAAGTTGGGCGGTACAGTTACTATTGCAAAGTTAATGATTGCACAATACGTCCCTTGTCAAACATAATAGATGGTAATCATGGTAAAAATTGCAAATTTATGTCAAACTTTTTTACAGATAACAGAAAATCTATACCTACAGGGTCTGACATCGTGTACGTGAACTGTCATCAGAGGGTAAATACTTGTACAAACGTATATAGAAAGTAACAATTAATTCTATTTTATCCTTTATGATCACTTATCATGAATCGATACAAATAACATTTTTAATCTCAATGCCTGGCGCGACACCAAGGGCTGAGCCCTATGTAATATTAGTTTCATTTATGATCATTTCTGATTCATTAAATGGGATTGTTCTAAAATGTTGTACATGTTCACATAGAAAACTCTCACCATTGTTGTAATATCCGGTTGTATCTTGTGCAAGGACGTCATCCTCGAGTGTTTCATATTCCATCTGAATGTTTTTTGAATTTGTAATTGGATGTTAAGATATTTACTGACAAGTAATTTGAACGCAGGTACAATTGTAATTTACCATTCGATATGAATACCTTACGTCGATGGATATTTAACTTCATGACCTGTTATGAAGGGATGATTCACACGAATAGCATATTTTGTTTTATATCCATCAAAAAGTAAATAATCATCAGTGACATTAACATCTACATTGGTCTCACCACTTCTTAATTTTTTTTTCAGATTCTCGTTCGAAATTCAGTAAAGCGACATGTTTGTTCTCTCCTTTTAATGTTTGTAGAGATCACGATAACAATCATTAAAGTTATAGTTACACAAATTGAGAAGTGTCTGCCCTCAAATTTAAGGACCATACGCTCGATTATATTTTTCGCGACATTTTGAACTACTCGATAATTTCCATGCCCCTCTATCATGAGATCAAAGACCAGATCGAAAGTATACGGAACTAAAACTATTCAATCCGCTTTCTAACTTTGGACAGCGTATGTAAATCTTCTCGCCTGGATGTGCCTGACTTTGATTGAGAGTAACCATATGATGGGTCCTTTCTGCCTTTGTTCCCTGCGGTTTTCGGCTGCTGAAAGTTGGTAACAATGATCTATCGCGTGATATTTTGTCTTCGTGTATTGTATATAGTAACTCAGAAGAAAAAAAGTCACAGTCAAAAGGAAAAATTACATCTTTACAGCAATATTTCTATCTGACTGAAATATACAGCGGTTACCTGTGTCGTGAATATGTCAAAGGACCAAATATTCTTCGAGATGATGAACATCTTGGTCATCCTTAATCTCCTGAAAGACGTTTATGAATTATAGATGCTTAACGAAGTTAGTTCTTTAACATTCCTTGATGAAAGCTGATATGTTATGATATAGTTTATCGTCTTTGAGTCTCACACCTGGATTTGCTTGAAGGATATATCGATTTACCCGCCAGAGTTTACACCTTTCAGATTCGACAGAGAACCCAAAGAGGTCTTTATTTTTAGAAAAAAGCTATGCAATATTCTTTTCGCCAAACATGCTTCCATATATCAATACATAATTTTATTTATTAAGACTAATGTTAACCTGTCAAAATACTTATAGCTGTTCTCCAACGAACCCGACAACCGATCCTCCTGATTTTAATAGAAAACTGAAAAGGGATCCAATTGAACCATGTATTGCTGCGGCACTTTTTGTGTCCAGGGTTTTTAACCATTCGCCAAACTGCTTTACAATTTCCTTTGCTTTTTTCTATCCCACTGATCTTACCATGTACATTTTCAATTTGGTAGTTAACTTTAGCTTCTCTTGTTGTGAGTACAGCTGGTTGTTTTCGGTTTTTTTCTTTTTGTCAGGCGGGCCTGACCCAAAGCTGCCAGTTCCTGAGCTGCCAGTTCCTGCGTTAGCCGACCGCCCCTTTAGTCACAGACATAGCAATTGTTGATATTGTCATTCTAAGAGCAGTTAGTAATGCAGCGATTGTAATACCATTATGTTTAAATAACTCTGTCAGCTTCAGCCTGAGAAACAATTCTGGATCGAAAATAACATCACAAAGAGATCTATTCGGCGCCAGTCTTTCACGTATCCCACTGATCTTACCATGTACATTTTCAATTTGGTAGTTAGCTTTAGCTTCTCTTGCTTTGAGTACAGCTGGTTGTTTTTCTGTTTTTTCTTTTTGTCAGTTTCAGGCATTTCCTTTAACTATTATTCTTTTTCTCTTTCCTCTGACAGAATTTTATCTCTTTCATTGTAAATCTTGTTAAGACGCATATTTACAATCCCTCATTCATCAACTGTGAATCTGCGTTCGGGGTTTTTATTATTCCATTCATTGATTTATTTTCGATAAAATGTATGCTATCTGCATTATCGCTAAAATTTACTCTTCAATCTGTTATTTCAGTTCTGAATAGTCCTATGTCTCTGGGTCTCAGCTCCTCATCCAGCTTTCTTAATAATTGTATTATATCTTCAGAACACGATGTAGAACTCACATAGTCGGGCTCTGTGCTAGAGCGGCCCTCTAATACTCTTTTAAGTTCACTTCCTCCTCTTAGTCTTTTTTTTTTATGTGGAGAGCTTATAAAATCCACCTCCTCTATCTTTTGACAGCTTGATGTTTTCATAATACAGATCATTACCCCTAAGTTCAGATATCACAATAAATGAGGTACGTACATCAGGATAAGTAATATTATTCTCGTCTAAGAATTGTTTAGCCTATTGGTTTTTTACTTTCTACTCTGAGTTCACTCAAACGATCCACCTTCGGGCTGTCACGTGTGCTGTCAGTCTGGTAAGGGTCCGGTTCGTTAAAGCTTGTTTCTCATCATCATCATCCAAATTTGTATCACCTAAATTTTCCAGTCCTATAGTTTCTTTTCTTCCTCATTGTGCCATATTGTGTCTCTATATTACTTCAATTATTTTTAATCATCCCTTACATTTACGGTAAAAAATGCACATCTCAGTTGTTGGAAGTGTTGAACGGTTGGCCAACAATATTGAAATAACTAGTGCTGCGTATCGTTGCAGTTTTAAATTGACGAGCCAAATCGATTTGGCTGTTAATGTGACTTAGGGAATTCTTGTAAGTTCTGCTGTCATAGCAGCCATTCCCGCAGTTCCAGCACTGTTAGCCTTAACACCTATACCAGGTGTTGTTCTTGATGTAATACAAGGGCAAAAAGGGTGTAGCAAAGAGGCGGGAGAAGTGTAAACATTATTACGTTTAATATAAACAATTGCTCATTCAAATACAAGAAAATGCCACGACAACAGAAAACGCCTCACACTGCATGAAAACCCAATAATACTTACTGTATTAACATGGATTATTGCCTGTATTTTAGCTGAAAAGTGCATATACAGATGAATACAGTCAAGAATCCATTTTTTGTATTCAGCAAGCCTGTATTCATGTTGATTCATGTGAATTCACGTGTATTATACTACAGGCAACACATTACTGTGTATTTATCTGAATTATTGGGTTTTCATGCAGTGTCAGACCTTATTCAGAACATATTTCATCAGGCATTAGAAATACAACAGAAGAAGGATTTAGTCCCCTAGTTGAGCGATACATGAGGCTGTACGGTCTAAATGGTTATGAAAGTTGACTCCGTAGGGAGCGGGCAGGGCTTCGCAGCTAAGACCCCCGAAGGCATCCATCCTATCAGTCTTGTTTCTGCCAGCCATTTGCTCGTGTCTTTAACATATAACTGCATACGTTTGATGTCATTAGCCACAATCATGATTTTACTAGGCTTTTCACTCCGGATTTCATCTGGGTTTCTTTTCGTACGAACTGCACAAATTGTGCCCGCTCGATCTCCTTCCTTCGGAACGCACCAGTTTCAAACAGATCCTCATAGTATTCAAAGTTTAGATGTTTACCAACACTTTTATCCCCTTATTTTTTTCATGTCTGAAGTTGGAGTACAAAAGGCATACACTTTCAAAAGAATGCCAACAAAATCAAGAATAGATATCTATTTAATTCATCTTTAAATTGGCCTATCATCTTTTTATTAATCTTTGGGAAATTGGGGGCCACCGCAAAGCCCATCCCACTAGTATCATATATTGACTCCTTTCCATTCTGTTTTACATCTTCTCGGACTATATCATTGAAAGTTATATCAGGAGAAGGAAGAGGCACACTGTATATGAAACTATCAGTATCCATGTAGGCTAACCTGATACCTGGGAGCCGCTTTTGAAAGTAATTGTAATGCCTTCTAAACATATGCAACTTTGAAAGTTCGAGTACTGCCGTGCCAATGAAAACTGGCTTTACATATCAATGTTCATCCGTTTTCAGTTCCAGTAGGGCACTATCGCAGGAATCACCATCCTCTTCACAAGTTATGATAGTTATACGTTTCATCTTTGGATTATACTTCTGATTTTTTTTACGACCACTACAGTGAGGACCCGCCTCAAATTTAAAGTCCCTGTACTTTCGAACATCCTCTATTGTCTTGCTAAACATTCCATTATTCATCAGTTTATGGAACTCTTTTCAAAGTCTGTGTCCACTCCCGCTCTCTTTTCTTTATTAAAAAACGATCTATATCTTAAGACACTGCGTCTCTTTGAAAGCAAGCGCCCAATGAAATTTTTTCAGTCGCATCCCCTTTAGAAGATACAATTCGAGTAATCTGTATGGTAAGACATATTTCTCTCTGTCCAAAAGACTCGTGATCAGTCAAGTGCCCTGGTGTGGAAATTCGTAGTGATTTGGCGAGAGGTAGATCGGAATGTTCTTCATATATTTCGACTGGATATTCTAAGTCTACTTCTAGAAAACAGGGGGCAGTCTGTCGCTGGTGCTCCAATCCAAGCCTGCCCCGCCTTCCCAAGCAGACCACTCGAGCCACTCTTCCGTCATAATCCAATAAAGTCCCCCACCACTGGCATTAGGTAGCTCATTGCCCATCCATAGAGATTGTTAGCATCAAGATATTTTATTTACGACAATGGTCCAATAGAACCATCAGTGTCCCAATAGAACCATCAGTGTCAGCATAAGCTGGATGATTTGTCTGTAAGTAATGAATATTACACTGACTGATACCACCTCGATTCCCCGCTGAATGAAATTCATCTGCTCAGCTTCCTGTATGAGTTTAAACTTATTGCCCATGTAAAGTAACATAGCATCCAATGTCAGGCTGGGCGCTGACATATAGTGCGCCAGATCTAGCTTATATGCATTAAAACATGTGTCACGGAAATTGTCGAATATGATGGGAAGAAGGAGAATGTCGGTCTCAAAATAGAATTTCATATAATCCTGAATCGTCCGACACCCAACTTTGTCCCACATTCGCATTGCGTGTTCATATATATACCGAAATCCCCTTTTCCCACAGTTCGCTATGAAATTTCTCTCTGGGTCCGAGCTCTTCCTCTTCTAGTCTGTCAACCGAGTCTAAGTAGTCATACGGGCAGAAACCTTTTTCTCAGGATCTCAGGATGCGGAATTGGCAATATCCATCCCTCCTCTGGCACAGTCTTTGCCAACTTATGGAGCAAGTCTTTCATAAGTTGGGCACTGTCCATAAACTTTATCGAAAAGAAAGTTTCACTGTCTCCCCCTTCTTATTCGGCTACTTTCCACCGACAACAATTGAGGCACAAAAGATAAATGTTTTCATAAGACACATAATTCCTCCATTGCCCGCGCCGTCTTAGCTATGATTTTTTGCTGTGGGCCACCGGTATCTAGTTTATGTACATTTGAAATTGAAAGGATTGCCATTGTCTTATTGTAATATCTTTACTAAAAAACCGAAATAATAATTTTAAAACATTTTTCTTTTACATAGCTATCACAAAATGTCATTTATATTCACAAATGGACCACCTGGAAGTGGTAAGAGTTACGATGCAGTAAATTTGGAGGCCTTTGACCAGGGGACGACTCATATCCCAGAATTTGACTCCACTTTTTCTAGAACCATTGCAGACTTTTATGATGGAAGAGTCGAGAGCACCGATTTTCAGAACCAGTTTATAGAACATACTCTTAGTTTACAATGCGAGGCCGCAGACGCCCCTTGGAAGGCTGGCGCAATGGACTACATCATTTGTGACTTAAGTATAATTCAACATCTGACTTTTTCTCGAATTCGGGGTATTGTAAGGCGGGTGCAAGAAAAAAAGATCGTTTCATCAGCATTTGACGATTCACACCGTTCCATTATCATGTCCAACGACATGCCTTGTGATTATTGCAAGTGAAATATTCCGACTCGGGCCAGACCATATGAAATAACGGAATCCACCTTAAAAGAACTGGAAAAGATACATAAGCGGTTCAAGAACACTTTTTTAGAAATTTGTGATGATTACAGACTTTCAAGTTTATTTGTTAGTGATTACTCACTTACGTGAGAGTAAACTTATTCCAACAATTGATACAGAAACAGTTGGCCATACAGATGATGTTAGAGAGGAGGAACTTAAAATGCATATTATCCACTGGACCAAGAATAAGTGGAACAACCTAGAGTCTCACTCAAGAACCTGTGCAAACTTCTTAATGCTTGTGAAACTTTAAGTGCTTATAATGCTCCGTTTGACTTACAGGTACTTGGGATGTCAAAGGACCATGACAACGTCTGCGAAACCAGAGTTATATGTCTATGGCTTGCGGCAGTTAACTATATTGTACTTCAATCAGAACTATTCAGGAAAGCTGAACAAGGGGGCTCTAAAGAACGGCTAATGGCAACATGAGAAGTCATTTTGAAGATCTTGCAAACTTAATATGTGCCTCAGACAAGCCCCCGCCACCTCAAACGCCACCTCATGAGCCACTGGCGTGTCTGTCTTTATGTGAAGTATTTCCACATCAGGGCCTTCAAAATGCGATTGAATCGTTCTACAACCCTAGCTTTTTTTTATCACAATATGTGTGAAACCAGTGAATCCCCAACTCCTTGAGCCACTTCTGCATTTTATGGTTAGTAAATTCTGCCCCTCATCTGTCTATAGTTTGTTGGGTTTACGGCCACTTTTCTTAATTATATCTTTTTGTGCCTCCAGAGTGTCATCAGCCGTTTTTGACAGGTATCGGCCTAGCCCATGCATATTTAATGAGCACATCGATTACTGTCAGCATGTATCGAATACCCTTATTTTCTTTTGCGAACGGTGCGGGCATCTCCACAAGATCAGTTTCAAACTGGTCGTCTATCGCTGAAATGAAGACGCGAAGTCTACCCATTGCACCGCGACTACGAGGTACCGGTTTATGAAGATTATAAGGTTGCTGAGTTTGCAACAAGTCCTGTACCTCTTTCTTGTTCACTTTCACTCTGGTGGCACGTGCTGCCTCATAAAATTTTTGTACACCTCCAAAACCAGTTCTTTGGTTGTAATATAGTTCTCTTAGAGTTCCTTCAGATTCCATGGTAGCTTGCTACTATTGCTATATAGTTCCTTATACTAAAAATTGTATGCTATACAGGGACATAAATAACACAAGTTTACTGAATGGCGTATTTTTCAATTGTCTAACTAGGTCAGAGGCCTCCCGCTTTGAGATCTCCATTCCATATTCTTTTATAATAGTCTTGTTGTCTCTCTTGCTCGTTGTATAAAAAGTACTAACATCTGTATGTTTTCCCTCAAGGGTTTACTGATACTAGTTTATTGTTGAGTCAGAACCCAGACAGATAATCCATCATGTCTGGCGCTTAAACCAAGTTTGACTACAAAATCACTAAACTTCTTCATATCTTTGAACAAAGTGCAGTGGTCGAGTATTATGAGAATGTTCGTGCTGGCCCATTCCTGATGTACGAAGGCTAGAGTTTCATCAACAGCATCGATTCCGACCGGAATCACAAATACATTATCGTCCATAAATATGATTTTTTTTATTATACATTTAAATGTTCATAATAATCGGGCAAACAAAGAGTACGTATTCAAATTTCCCTAGGTACTGCCCAGTGAGAAGATTCATCACATACTCCATTTTGCGAGAATTTGTCGGCCCAGTTATTATCATGTTGAATGGTGGTTGAAGTACGGTCATTATATATATATATATATATATATATATATATATATATATATATATATATATATATATATATATATACTGCTTATAAATCCAATGAACATGGCTAAAAAGATAACAAACCAATTTTGCCAAATTCATGATGGGATCCACGCCAGTGTCTGCATAAGCCCCCTTCCATTCCAATAACGGCCCTGCTAGGGGAACAATCTGGCTCATGTCAGCATGAGGTGGCTCGTCCTGCCGCTGCACAGCATCCTTGTCCCCATCCATTGTCTCATGTTTAGCACTTTCTTTAATTTATGTGTTTATATCTCCGTTTACCCCAAAGACCGTAGATTCTGTTGTGTATTGCAATTCATTATTATAACCTGCAATCACATGGCCCGAAAGAATGACCATTTTAGACGGTAAGAGAAGTATTGTGTCTTTGTATTGCCGATAACTGACTGCTTTGTCAGTATTATTAATTTCATTTTCGAGTAGAATGCCGGATTCTTCTCAGCCTTGCTCTACGCTGCCAGAATCGCCCACTACTGCAAATATTCGCTTGTACGCCAAGGATTCAATATACTTATGCTTCAAGGCTTTCATTTAGGCGGGGTGAGACCGGCCTGTGTTAGTACCGAGTCCCCCTTCAGCGAGATGAAATTTTTGTATTGCCCCTCAGATCAATCATTTCGGAAGAAATAATAGTGTGGTCGGTCTTTGTCGGGCACTACATGTTTTTTCTTTCCAAAAATTTATGTGCGTAATAAACATTAATGGAGGATAGGAAAAAGTCGTGACCATTGTATACAGCGGCAGGCTGATGAATGGAGCCGCGATTAGTGTAATATTCAAAGCCATAACGAAGACCTGAATCAGACTTTGAAAGTCAGACTTCGTGGAAGTTATATTTTCAAATTCGGTACAGAAACGTTCATATTTCACAAGATTATATGGATTATCACCGGCTTTGAAAATAGTAGCATCATCTGGGAGTGCAACCTCCATTTCAGGAAGGATGCAATGTACTGTAAAGTATACATGAAAACCACAGAATGATCGTATTTGTGTCTGGAAATTTGCTGTACAAGAGATGGGCGAATGAAATACCACAGCCAGTGGTGCTGCACCATACGACGAAATTTAATTGCTGGTCCGAGTATTTCATGTGCGGGCCGCCCAACCAGACATTACTTTCTCCTGCTGTTCAATGAGTGATTACATTATCTTTGAATATATCGTGCAGATGGAAAGTAAACTTATCTGTCAGCGTTACATATACTTCTAAGTCCATGAAAAGGGATTTTATGTCGTATGGTTGGGGATGAATATACGCATGTTGTACCGATGGCATGTGTTTCATTGTCGGTTGAAAGGCAATCTCAACTGAGTTAGTGTGTCCTCTACTCATGATTGCAATATGTGTCTCTATATACAGAAATATTTCAATGGAGGAGAATTTTCATATTCATAGTCTACTACAGTATTTTTTTCTTCTTCTCCTCACATTCAAGTCTGTGCTGATATTGTATTTGGGATACACGTTTAAACGTATATATATATATATATATATATATATATATATATATATATATATATATATATATATATATATATATATATATATATATATATATATATATATATAAGCAATAACCCCGCCGCAGGAGGGTATACATGAGATTTTGGTACAATGTGCAACATATAGCACGAGCCGATTGGCGATTGCTCTGTGGAGCGAATTGTACCAAATCGAGTGTATTCCCGACTGCGAAGGGGTTATTGCTATTATATTAAATCAACTTGCGTGTCTTTGTTGTCTTGTTTGGGTATTTTCGTCACTTTAAGCCCCAAATGCAGAAAACGGACATCTGAGAGATCGAACGTCAGAAATTCTGCGCCATTTTCATAAGTTGGGATTACGTACAGGCACACAGTATCCGACGATAAATACGCATTACGTTCATATCGACATTGCATTTTATTCGCATGCAACACGAACACTATACTTGTCAAAAAATACCTGCTGCAGTCACACAGAAAATGGGTCAAGAGTTCAAATCACAAGAAAAAAGTAACAATTTTTCCGTAATTTTACTTAAAAACAATAGTCCTTTCTTTTTTGGCATACTAAAAATAGATTTGTCTCATTTTGTACCGCATACGCGTATACGGTATTCGTCGATCGTCGCGACATTCAGAGGTGGCACAGTGATGAGTGAAATTACAGGATCTATTTTTGATGGATAATTTGGATGTTAACTGTACCAGAAAACAGGCAGAAGTAATCCAGACTTGCGATGACTGCAACTTTGATGAACAGTTGTGCAGAGTGTGTTCCCCGATGCAGGCACATCTAGACGCTGACACTGCTCGTTGCATTTGATGTCAAATTTCGTCGCAGTCGCCCGGAGTCATATCATTGTTATTTTGAACCTCTTGGTGTACATCGTTAGGACACCACAGTCTGTTACAGCCCCAACTTTGGTAAAGAATATCTGACATACCGTTACTGTGAGGAAGTGTCAATTTATTTGTGTATGAACGAATACTATCTTCATTTTAAATCGCGGTAGGATATATCGCGTCTCAACTCCTGCAATATCAAGCAAAGTTCATGGTGCACTATGTCACCCTTATATTTTGTGCATCACACCCCGAATGTGCTGCTTCAGAGATGTCTTTCGTCATGTATCCAAACTTATTTACGCCAAGAGGTGAGTTACAGACCCACACTTTATCTGAAAATTCAAATTCGGTCTTCAGTCTTTGAAACAAAGTGGACTATTTCACTTTTTCTCGAGGGTCTATGGTTTTAGATAGGTACGTTTAAATGCACCGACCGGGTAATTTTCGAAAATGGTGGTTTAGGGGCCTGTTTTACCACTGCTATCAGTGCTAAAACAGTATTTTAGCATCGTTGGAATGAACTCTCGTTTAATCAGAATGGCGCATGGTAGCATGATATAATATAATTATTTTTTACTAAGGATAGATAATAATCGTATAGGTTTGAACATATATTTAAGCAATAACCCCCGCTGCAGGAGGGTATACACGAGATTTTGGTACAATACGCGACATATAGCACGAGCCGATAGGCCTGTGTTAGATGGAGCAAATTGTACCAAAATGGAGTATATACCCGACTGCGAAAGGGGTTATTGCTATTATACTATATCAACTTGTGTGTGTTTGTTGTCTTGCTTCGGTATTTTTGTCGTTTTAAGCCCCAAATGCAGAAAACGGACGTATGAGAGATCGAATGTAGACAATTCAGCGTCCGAGACCGAGCATTTTATAAGTTTTAATAACGTTGACAACAAACGCACACAGTATACGATAAATGCGCATTACTCATACATTCATGAACATTGCATTTTATTCACATGCAACGCGAATACTAACATGCGACCTGCTGCAGACATAGAAAATGGGTCAAGAGTTCAAATCACATGAAAAAGTAACAACTTTTTCGTACATTTACATAAGAACAATAGCCCTGGCTATTTGGCATACTAAAAATAGATTTGCCTCCGGCTGTTGTCTCATTTTGTACCTATGCGTCGACCATCGCAACATTCAGTCTTGGTACAGGACGTTATAGGCGCTTTTTTGGATGATTGATAATTTTGACGTTATTGTACCAGCAAACAAGCAGTTTTGAAATAATGAAGACGTGAGATGACAGCAACTGCAGTGATCAACAGTTTTGCAGAGTTTGCTGCCCGATTCAGTGAGGCTGGACACTGACACCGCTTGTTGCAATTTATATGTCATCACTTTTGTCGCAGTCACGAGGAAAAATCCCATTGTTATTTTGAAGTTTTTGGTCTACATCGTTAGAAAATCCTCGTCTTTTACAGCCCAAACTTTGGCAAAGAATGTCTGACATACCGTTACTGTGAGGAAGTGTCAACTTATTTGTGTATGAACGAATACTAGCTCCATATTAAAGAGCTGTGTATCGCGTCTCGACTCCTGCTGAATCAAGCAGAAATGCACTGTGCACCGTTGCCCATATGCAATGATTTGTGTACATTTGACCCAAATGTGCTGCTTCAGAGGTGTCTTTCGTCATCGACCCCAACTTATTTTCACCATAGGTGAGTTACAGACCCATACTTTTATCTGTGTCTCAAAATTCAGACTTCGGTCTTTGAAACAAGGCAGACTGCTTAAGTTTAGATCAGTGTGTTCAAATGGACTGACTGAGCAATTTTCGAAAATACTGGTTTAGGGGCCCGTTTTAGCACTGCTAAAACATTATTTTAGCATCGATGGAATGAGCTTTCGTCCAATCGGAATGGCGCACGGTAGCATGATATGATATAATTTATTTTTTTACTAAGAATAGATAACATATGGCACACAATGGAGAATTTCATAAAATCAGTGGCAGCGGCTAAAGCAGCGACAGTGCCAGCAGCACCAACCACAGCGGCGTCTGCCTCAGGTGCCCAATCCATAATAGAGACAAAGCACTAAAAATACTCTGTATCACTGCAAGTGGTCAAAGCAAGTTATTTTTTGGCATTGAGATTTCAGTTGGAGAAGTGGAAAAGTAGAATTTGATTCAATCACACGAGCTATAAAGTCTATAAAGCGGAATACAGTTCCTGTATAAGTGATACAGTCACTCAAAGTTTCATGGACCTAGGAGCCTGCTCAATAACTCAGGTAGTACCAATCAGTGACTGAGATAACTATGCCTCTGACGTTAAAAAGGATTTCCTGCGAAACAGTGAAATAAAGCGGATATCAGGACCCATAGCTAATACATGGGGCCCCTATACTTGCTCTAGTTTCCACCGGTTTAATAATGGGTAAACATATAAGTTTTTAAAAAATCGGGTTGAATATAAAATACTCAAGATAAATGGATTCAACTTTGCAAGCACTGCAAACAGTTCAACCACCGACACAGCATACCAAAACGGCTCCGCCGACTCTGCCACAACAAGCCTCTCCTGTTGATCAGCCACAGTGCAACATAGAGAAAATTACCCTCCCGACGAAACATCCAGGGAGAGTGGCTGGAGTAGCAGAATGAACAGACAGAACAAGGAGATGAAGCGCAAAGCAATAGCACAGTGCCAAGCGGGCTCTGCAATAGCAATGACTGAGGCAGACTGTGTCAGCCCGCCGAGTACACTGCAACAGTGAGACCGATGGTATAATAATTGTTATCTCGTTTAAGGAATTATAGGAGTTTCATTGACTGCACTAGGTATATATTGGGGGCCCCTTACTGCTCGCTATCGTGGGCATGTTTGTCCACTTACACAACCGAGTCAGCTTACGCGTGAGCCCCTTCAGAAGGCAACGCCTACCTTACCTGCTCCCAAGGATCCCCTATAGGAACAGAGCGCCCGACTGGGTCCCAGTCCCTCTACATTGTATGAGATGGATTAATACGCATGACTAATTATTTTATTTTATCTTCTATTATATACACACACCAATCATGGATACTAAAACAGTTGTGAACACAATGTATGATGGTATTGCAATAGCTGGACTTACTATAGGATATCTAATGATCTCTGGTATAATTTATGAAGATGGAGATGGGTGATCCAAGCCGACCCAATCTCACTCTATCACAAAAATTAGGGGGAGCGACTGCTGCTACGGTTGCGACCAAAGATCTCCTTGAACAGAAAAATATTATTCCTGCAGAACCTTATTCTTTGTATTCTATATAGAGAGACAGTCAAAAAATAATAATGATATACCTGCAGTAACTTATACTTAGTAATGTATATGGACAATATTAGTAGTTAACCATGGCTGCAGCAGTAGGAATAACAGTTCTTGGTGCTGTATTAAATGGAACGGCATTCACAGGAGGAAATATAATCGGTCAAAAGCTTAGTGGGAACAGCAGTGCTCTTATTGATGAAAACATTAGACATGATAAGGCACTAGAAAAACTTGAACATAACCGCAATGTCTGGTCAGAAAAAAATACTCCAGGCTGATTGGGAAAGAGAAACTCAGGCAAAATAGGGACATGCTGCGGCTGAATTAAGAGATACAGATGCAGATATCCTGGAAGAAGCGGCGGCGCGTTTCGAAGGGTCAGCGCCTGTTCAGTTCCCAGATTATTATCAGCCCAGCCCAAAGCAAAAAAAAATTAAATGATTTATATTGCTTGGGGATAGGATAGTTTGTGCTTTGCTAGCTTGCTGATGCGGTAGCTACAGCAATGTGATATAAAAGCTAGTTGGCCAGTTATTGAAATTGATTTTCTTTCCGTCCTGATCTGTTATCCAAATACACATTGAAGTCATGTATCCTGTGTCCTTTCTCAATGGCATGGTAATAGCAGAGTCACCACTTTTGAAGTCATAGATAACCTTTTCACTTATTTATATTGTATCCCAGACGGGGTGTATTTGTAGACAGTCTGAGATTTTTGCCTGTATGTACTGACTCCCAAAGCTGCTTGTAATGTAATTTCCAGTCAAATCAAGAGCATCTGAATAAACTATGTATTGAGGGACTGTTATGAAATCCGCTTCTTTTGGACTCATGGTACTTTTTGTCACGGGTTTGTCCTCGGGCCTATCTGAAAAACTGACGAGATCAGCAAAGCTACCTGTGGGATTAAAATTGACTTTAACATTTTTAGGCAGTGTTTGATAAGCGTGGCTTGTGGGCAGACTTTTTTTGAAATTGATTTCCTGCTGCATCCTGATTGCTTTGTTGAAGGTATCAATATTGTTGTTACCTGGATGTATTGATTTAGTCTTCTTTTGCTGGTCACCTTCTTGATATTTTATTACATTATTCGCCGATGTTATGTAATGTTATGAATTGTAAAGTTCGCACTCCAGCAGTCTTATTTTGGTAAACCATGTTATGTCAATGCTTTGGTTAAGATTAACAGTAACAGGACCGCCCGTTTTGCTTTCAATCCAAATGATCATCTCTATGCTGTATATTATTACAATGTATTTATTGAATTTTTCTCTGTATATAATTGTAATAATGTCAGGTCCTGGTCACTTTGGTCTACGTGTAAATTACAGACAAAATCTTTCGCTCGAAGATCTTCATGATGTTAAAGTTAACAATAATAATACGATCACGGGTAACCATAATAAAGATTATATCGTTCTACATAAAATATAGAAAAACAGTTTGTCTTAGCCGCTGCCGCTATTAGGAACATAAACATTCGGCAGAGTTTTCTAGTCTGGAAGATATAGATGAAAGTATAACCACTACAAAGGCTGCAAATGATCCCACTCCCCTTGCTCTGACATGGATGGGTCGAGTAAGAAATTTAGACCTTATAACATGCCGCCTAACCACTTAGATATGTTGGATAGTGTAATTGCAGGTGGGGTTACTGAACTGCCAGGTACTCCAAATGTGATTTATTTCGACATTAATTAAAATTTTATCTATCTCGTGAGCAAATGAAATGAAAGTTGAACAGTCCGTGCATGTCGCTGCATATCAATGTGAGTTTATATACAGGTAACCCTTGATTGCAGAATCCATGTTAGAGGTCTATGACTCACTCACAGTAAGTGAGGCTACCCACAATTCCCCTTGATTTGTTCACTCAGACATTTTTTGCTGAAGGCTTTTTCAATTTAATCAGTTTCTTGACACTTTTTAAATTACAATTTAAGTTCAGGATTATTTGTTAAAACTATGTTCCAAAATTATTGATTATGTTTAAAATTCAAGAATAAATTAAATGAGAAGTCGATGTTTGGAGGTGCTAAAAATTACACACTTGTCAAGATAAAGTTATCAGCAACTAAGATGGTCTCATCATACCAACTGTCGGACATGCAAATTTCCTTTGTTGCAAACATTAAAAAATCAATATCCTTTCTTTTGCCAACACAGATGCAACTTATTCCCTTAGTTTCCTTGAAAATATTGTGTATGGCTGTAAAATATCTATGTCGACAAAATTACAAAATTGCTATCTCCTCCGCGGAAAAGGGGTTGATCTTCTCATTATTCACAGTGAGAAATCAGAAAATTATGATTATCAGAACTATGTTGCCAGAATTTCGAAGTACGGACCGAGTTATTCTGTGTACAGAAGGGATTTGCTTCAGTTCAATGATTGATTTCCGTGTGTACAGATCACGGAGAATTGTGGGTAGCCTCACTTACTGTGTCACTGCCAACGCTTGCTTGTACAATCCACTTGTGTGTCAGTGGATGTTGCTATGGCTCTGCGGGAGGGGCTACAGGGTGGGGGATTTTCCCTCCGTGTAGCTGTTCTCGGATTAAGGTAAAAATTCACAAATACCATATTATTCTTACTACTTTAGATGGTGAAGTAATGCCAATTTAATCTCCTAATGCAATCTCCTCTGTTTTTCTTTGAACATTACACACTTGTTTTATTGACACGATTGGAACTAATTTCGGATAATTTGATTTTAATATTTGTTAAATTTCTCAAAAGTGTTAGATGCCTGATAATTTAATGTTACAATTATACAAATTACTCATAAAAAGTGTATAATGTTCAAAGAAAAGCAGACGAGATTGCATTTGTAGATTAAATCGGCATTACTTCACCATAATCGTCCAAGATGTTTTACCTTTATTCAAACTCTCTCAGCATTTTAACTTACGTAACTCCCATGTTTATTTACAATGTTATTTTGCAATGCAAGAGGGTGAGCGAGTGAAGGGAAACCTCTCCCCCGCCCGGAACTTTGTGTGACACCGTGAAGTGTAAAAAAATACTGCCAGCTTTGACAGAGAGGGTCCGCCCTATGATGTCAACGCGTGGGTATCATAAACACCAGACACTGGAAATATTCGCGTATGGTATATTCGCCGTGGTATTTAATTCAAAACCTCTTAATTGAGAGATCTGCAGTCTCCTCAATATCACTGCTGGAAAATGAAACTCGAAAAGGTCGTCACCATGGATTACATCCCCAATTCGTTCAACAAGGGACTCCTAACGGTAAAACCAGTAATGTATTAGTTGATTAATATCCAAACATGAGGGTACATTGCAATGTAGCAAATGTTAATGGCTAGCTCCATAAATTTTCAGTAAAAGAACACACTATTGGTTGAACAGTGGAGCCCTGTTTGTAATTTGATTTTCGAAAATCGAATAAAAAAATTCAATAGCAACACCCAAATCCAAACTTAAAGATTCACTCGATATTTTAGAGAGTCAAAGCATCATGATGGTTTGTTATTCAAAACAGTGTCAAAAAGCGAATTCATTGGTCTCCAAAAAGATACAAATTTCACTTGGCTGCAGTTAGCCACGGTCTCTCTGGCGACCTCATAATTACAGCGGCATGTGTGAGTTTGAAATGATATAACACAGGCAGTGTTTTTGTTGACTATAATAGGTAAACTACTTCTTGTTAATCAATATTACGATCTTCTCGGATAAAGTGATAGGGATATGTGAAGCCTTCATAACCCTAACAGAAAAATAGTGGTATATTTCAACTTGGCCCTTTTGACCTAATATTGTGTAAACCTACTATTCAGGGAACTATGGTTTCATAGAGCTTGTGTACTGCCTCATCCTTCTAATCCTTAGCATTAAGAATATCAACATAGCCTGTTTATGACTGATGGCCGTTATTATTGTGGAAAAATGAAAATTTTAGTGAGGGCTAGAATTTATAATCCACGGCATTTTCAAGCTTACCGAATTAATCGATGAAACAATCCTGAAATATAGTCATATTTCTTTCAGTGATTGTCGTTTCAGAGTTTGCATATCTGATATCGGATTTTACATTTGACACCATGTATTACGCGTCCAGCTTATATTTGATGATGATATTAGAGAACTAAAGGCGTATCTGTTCGAAACCCACCACCATTGTTCGCATGTTCAAAGTGAGAATATGCAAAGACCACCGCTATACAATATGCCTGGAAAAATGACTTTTGAAATTTGATGTAGAACAGGTAGTTTCAATGGTAATTTTATCATTTTAATGTTGACCTTGATCTGGCGTCACAAGTCGAACGGCTGCGCCAAACATAATAAGTTTTACATTCAATACACGTTTCATTCAGGCAGGACGGTACTGATTTTTATAGACAGGCATTAGAATCCATTCAGCTGTAATAATTTCGAGGTTTTCAAGAAATTCACACTCGTGGGCTTGATTTATTCAGTGAGCTTTGCACGGATCAACCTCAATCCTGCAAGTCAAGGAATTTCTGATTCATCAGTCTTTCTGACTTAACTCTGGAGTTTTTTGCCACCCAACGTGCGATAAATAGCATGTAAACTTTTACAATTAGTGCTTTATCCCCGACTCAATAATTGGTTTGATTTTTAATGGGTTTTATTTTCATGAAAATTAACGATTTCACCGTTTTCTCTGACTTAAGACAATGAGTTGTTCGATGTTGCGATACCCATGTATCAGGAAGTGATCAAAATCAGTGGCTGCAAAATACCAACTAAGAATCAGACCTAAATTCCGAAAAAGACACTCCAGCGATGATGGAGCGTCATATCGTTTAGCCCTTCATTAACCAATATCGTAACTACAAATACAGGTCACAAATATCTTTAGCCTATATATGGACAAATGTCTCCCACAAGGCAACCCATTAGAAAAATGTTCACCATAAATACTATGAAAATTTCTTAAACTTGTATGCCAAACATGAAGAATACAACTGCAGACAGAAAGATCAATGTCCTCTATCGGGAAATTTCTTACTTAAAGCATTATATACCGAGCTACTGGCACACGGGACGGCAACATGAAACAGGACACATGTGGGACCACCAAACAAAAGTTTGAAACACTATATTGAAACCGATGTTATTATTTTTGTAACGAAAATACTTTATTGATTTGTTTCAGTAATTGATACACTGCATTATAATTAGCTCTTGACAAAAAAGGACGATGTGTTGGGATATTTTACATATTACGTTTGTTTGAAAGTTTGAGTTTTGAAATAAAGCTATAGTATGAGTGTGATTTGTTTTATCAATTCGTTATATTGTTCTGGAAGACATTTCAATTAAAACTGATTCAATTTTGATGAAAATTCTTACATATGTTCATATACCAGAGATGTATCAGTGTGCAAACACATAGAGCAGGATAATGTCATGTAATTGCCGATTTGCATATTTAATGAAATTCCATATTTCAGATAATATGTTAAGAAATTCTGACTCATATTTGATGAAACTTTGTACAGATATCCATCTATCAAAACCGTAATTGCGTCAAAAACATTTAGCATAGAGTTGGCAAGCAAGACCTGCATGTTTTGTCATGGTTAATTATTAACACAGAGATTTGTGTAGCACTACTGGCATATGTAGCAGCTGCACAACTAGATGGCAGGGGTGGAAGATGTGATCAAATACGCGACGGTGTGCCTTTTATGATCAGCGCTACCACGAAATTTATTTTACGTTTTCCTTAAAGTGTAATGACACCACTGAGACTTTCGATACTATCAAATATTTCCAACATTTTTTTTAGGCTTTGATCATATTTAATACATATAACCACCTTGGATCTCGCTACGAAAGGCTATATAAAATGGATATTCTTGTTTGCACTGTGCGAAGGTTCGGTAATTGAGTCATTGGCTTATATCAGGCGTTATTATGTATATGTACTGATCAAGCGTTAATGTATATATATATATAGTAGTTTGAGATGCAAAATAAGGTTGCAATCACAAATAACGCTTGGGGGAGGCTTGAGGAATCTCGATTGGAATCTTATTTCTTTCATATCCCCTCTGTACTCTAAAAAATCAAGTCCCCCGTTTATGTGATCAGAACTTTGCATGTCCCATATTATTGTATACCCGCATTTTTAGTAGCTATTCACGCAAAGAAAACACAAACACATATTTCTCGCATATGTTCGACACTACCTGTTATTGGCAGTTTATAGAGCCATGTTCCTATAAGGAAAGTTCTTAAATCAATTTATTTTTAGACGTATCAGTTGATTTTTTAGATTTATCAGTATAAGCAAACTTGAGTTAGCCAACTTTGGCCTTCACCTGCTGAAGAGCACACAAAATGGCGATAATAGTCTGTAAATTGTGAATTCCTCGGTACTTTTTGCCAAATTGTCATATTGAAAAACTGAGAATAGTGACCTGCCAAAATTATGTTTTCAGACGTACGAGATATATATGGCTTAGATACTTAAAATTGGCAATACTGCAACTATTCCGTGAAACAAATATTTTGTTTGTTTGGTTTTTGTTTGTTTCTTTCTGAAATGTTTGGTGTAGTAATGACACATTTGGTAGAAAACAAATAATTCTTTTCAGTCACACTTTTTATGCGATAGATTCTTTACTGTTCTATACTTTATACTTTTGTGTTATATGACGATGACAATGTGAAAATTTAGAAAATAACGCATGGTGACCCAACCTTTTTCTTTAATATTTTATTATTCTCATATGCTAGAATTCAACAATCGCTGATAACTTTCAGGCTTCCCGGTCTTCTATATCATGTTCTGTTCTCTGGTCTTATCTAACGTACGAGTATATTTCACAGTAAGGAGCGTCATTCGACCCAAGCTCTTCTTCAACGTTATCAGAGTCAGAGCTATCTATGTCACTGCCGTTTTGCAGTGACATTGACTTGCAGCTGTTGTATTAACCTTGATTATTTTCACAATATGTTTGTTCAGTTTATACAACTCTGTTCTTGTTCTGCTCCCTACAACATGTTGAGATGTCTAGCTTGCAAACACAGTCTGTGTATATGCAGTGTACATTGTATCAATGATGATGTTTTTCAGTCTGGACTGTAATTCAATCATCATCCAATGCATATTTATATATACAGACTTTGTCGACAAACTGAAAATTGTGTATTTCAGCATACTGTAAGGAGACAGCAAGAACCTGTATTTGACATATTGCATAGAAATATTGATTAATTATCAACAGTTTGAACATTCGACCCCATGTGTAGGTCATGAAAAGTGACATAATGGTTCTTGATTTTGTTTAATTATTACTAGCATTAGAACAATCGGATGGCATTTAGATGTTATTATTTTTTCAACAAATTACCTGACACACCTTGAATTGGAAAATGTAAAGGTAAAAGGTCTTTAATTTTACGGAATATAAGCAATTTTGTAAGTCATTGTATTCCAAGTGTTATGTGAAATAAATCCTTCACGTGATGAAGATACCAGTAAATCAATGATTGCATCCTTGCTGACTCATTGTATCAAAATAATGAAAACAAGAAATGAAAACTATTTCTATTTGTTAAAAACTTGTACTCGCAGGTTCAAATACGGAACACAGCGGACTCAGTTATTAATGGTGGACTACCATTGTACGGCAGGGAGTATTAACGTGAATAAGGTAGGTATTTCAAGATCACAATAAGTCAGGACATCGTTTTCCGTGACACTGACTACGGAGAGGTGCTGAATAATGTCTTCCCTAGAATTGTGTTTATTTAGGTTTGCATGTATGTCTATACAATTTGGATTAAATGGTTTCAAACCACAATAAATTTAGGGTGTAGACTGTCACGCAACGCTATTCCAAATTAATGTACACGGAAAGTTATACTGTCTCAGGTAGACTCTAGGAGTCCAAATGGAGGCAATGCTCATCTCATGGTGCATCCACGCAATAAAGTTGCACGTTTCAACAAATTTACTATTTTTTACATTATTCAAGCATAATTGCCGATTATTGACTGTATAACATATATTGAGGGTGGATGCTACGATATCTAATTTTTGCGACATGCACAACAACAACAACAACAATTATCCTGTGGTTGTTTTATGTCAAAATAGCCTTCGTCTGTATCATCAGTTTATCTTGCGTTTGCGTTGTTGTGCACCGATCTTCTATGTAACATGGCGGCTGATGTTTCTCCCATGATCGCATAGGGTGTCGGACGCGTCAAGCTGCACTGACCTTAGATTCAGTTAATTTTTGTTCTTGAAAAATAGAATATCTCTGCCTAAGGTTAATTTCGGGCCTCATCTCTCTTTGAACTCATTTATAACTTCCAGATAGCATAGTGCAGAAGGCGCTAGGTTACTTGTTACCGTACACATCAGTGAATTTTGTTCATCACATATAAGACTGAAAACTTTTCAAAGGCCTAACAATGTCAGTAAAAAAGTTTCAGCACCTAACGTTCAGAAAACCAAGTTAACACAGCGAAAAATAACCAATTTTTGCCTTGTGCATGTTTATTTAATTATATTATTTTCTTCGTTTCGCTCTTGACAAAATGGCCTTTTCACCACGAGTAGGTGACGAGTATTATCACAGTAAGTAAATCAAGATTGTTTTTTTGCTGTGAATACAGAAAAGTAGGCTTCAATGCTGCATAGTCAAAGTCTGTCGCATAAATTATTGTGGCATATTATTTAAAAGAACGATTTGCTGCCCCGGATTAACTTTTAGAAATGTGAGATGCTCAGTTTTACGCATGGATTTGATGTAGCTTTATTCGTACTAAATAAGTTGTGAAACAGAATATAAGATGAATTCTCTACATTTACTGGGTACAAAACGGAGGTCGTAATAAACCAGACCAGTTTTATTTCATTTCTTTCTGCTGCACTAGTCCATGGTAGCATAGTAGACCTTATGATGCCATATCATATATCTCATTAAGTTTGCACATATCTAATTCGAGGTTAGCGTACAGAGAGAGTGGTATGATTTTGGTACACAGGTATATCTATGGGAGCATAGATTCATGACAAAATGTCACTTGACCTCGATGACCTTTGACCCCAAATACGCCTATAAATCAGTAGCCATACGGTAGCCATCTTATTTTTGTGTAGCTAATAATAATAAATGTCTGATATTTGGTACAAATGTATAAATATGGAAACACATTTGGATTGATCATGTGATTTGGCCGACATCTTGGATTTTTGCGAAAATCGCAATTTAATCTTTAAAATCTTCTTCTCCAGATAGTCCAGTCAAAATAGGGTTAGACCAACCACAAATTGCAACAGAAGTTTTTTCTTCAGAATGGATTTTAGAGAGGTAACCAGAAAAACATATTTAAAGTTTACTCGAATCCGCCTTGGGGAAGTATGCCTAATTTGCATAAATCAAATATGGCGGCCAACCATCCGACAAAATAACATAATTGGTCATATATCACATATTAAACAGGTTATTTCAGTGATTTCAAAGTCTGACACTAGTAATTTGGCTCGGCAATCATTTTGGAGGTATAATGTTACATATAGGCACTTCATTAATTTGCATAATTCCAATATGGCGGCCAGATTTCCTACAAAAGACATTTTCGGTCATACACCATGTATTTAACCAGCTATTACAGCGATTCTAATGTTAAAGGTATTTTTCTTTGGCATGGACAAATGTTGTCGAGATGCAATGATTTGCATTGGCACTTTGTTAATTTGCATAAATCCAATATTATGGCCAACATTCCTATAAAGGACATTGTCAGTCATATATCATGCATTGAACAAGCTATTTCAGTGATTTTAAAGTTTTAATATTTTTCTTGGGTATGAAGAAACACTTGAAATGGTTCGATTTTTACAAAGGCCTTTTGATAATTTGCATAAATTAAATATGGCTGCCATATTAATGCCCCGTTGCTTAATAGCTTCTAATATAAATAAGGGTTTGGTATAGGTTTTAGCACAAGGAATCTATCAGTACTGTACAGTGTCAAAACATGTATTCTGTAATGTTTACTGTTGAAAAAAAGACGTGTTGAAAATCTTTAGTTTTGAATTTAGACTGAACCCCCTTCTTATGGATGGGTGCATCTTTATAAGATCCCCCTAGGTGATAGGCAAGAAGCCATAACACATATCAGCAAAAATACAATAAACACAACAAAGCTAAAAAACAGAAAAGTGATATGACCAAAATAGAAAATGCCATAATTCACACAAATTAAAACTTAGATCTATTGCAAACAATATCAGATTCATGAAAACGTTATGGACACACAAACTCATAAAAACTGAAAGCAGCATGCTTTAGCAAAGGCTTACAATTAATTCAAACACAGAATCTAACTTTTACACAATACAAACCAGTACATCATGAGTCATTTTTCCCAAGTGTCATTTTTACAGATGTACATGTTTCTATTGTGTAACAGTTGGATTCTGTTGGGCTGATGAGTTGTTTGAATTAATTTTAAGCCTTTGCTAAGCATGCAGTTTTCAATTTTTGTGAGTATGTGAGTCCATAAAATTTTTAGGAGTCTGACCTAATTTGTCTGTATTGTGACATTTGTTATTTTTGGTCACATATTTTTTTTGTTTCTGCGGTTTTATTATCTTTGTTGTATTTATTGCATTTTTGCTGTTATATGTGATGACTTCTTACCTATCATTAGGGGGTGTACCAAAGTCTAACATGCACTCGTCAATAAGAAGGGGGTTCAGTCTAAATAAAAAAACTAAAGATTTTGTACGTGACTTTTTTGTAAAACAGTAAACATTAAAGATTACATGTTTTGACACTCATCAGTATAATATACATATAAAGACGATTGGAACTATTTTGGGATAATTGGATGGTGAAGTAATGACAATTTTATTTGCAAATGTAATCTCATCTGCTTTTCGTTTTAGTTACACATTTGTTTTATGAGTAATTTGGATTATTGCAACATTAAGCTATACGGCACCTAATATTTTTGAGAAATGTGAAAAATATAAAATATGAAAATTAAATTATCCCAAATTAGTCCCTGTCGTCGTTATAAAAATCATACAAATGCCCTACATAGATAAATCCAATGTTATATTAAGAAAGAGATTATTATTAGACAACTAACAATCATTAATGTTGTCATATATAGAAAAATCACAAAATAATTAAAATTGCATGACTTTCTTACATCTCAATAGTAAACGCACATAAACATCTACGTATTTTAATCCGTTCGAAAGTCATATGTAAGTCTTATATTTATGGAGTATTTTAACAAATTCAGGTATCACAGACACCTATTAAAGTAAACTTTTATTCTTAAATGGATCGTTTCTGTAGGTAAATGTATAGTATATTTTCCACATTAAAAAAAAAAAAACAGTTCAAGGACTTGAGGTGGAGCTAAACATTGCCAATACATTTTTTGTCAAAGGAATATTTCCTATCTAAGATGACAAGGAAACCCATAGAAACTATTTTGTGAAGTGTAATATTTCACTTGAAACAAGAGTATATGTAGGAAAAACTGCAATTTTATTTTTCATTATCTATCCTCATTCTAAAATGGCATGGGCTGACGAATGACAATCCAAAAAGTGCTTAAAAGCATGATAAGCAAAATAAACATGCCTCTTATTCAAAATGTAGGAATTTTATTGCAAAACGAAATATTCGTTTCGTTAAATAGCATTTAAAGAACATAATTTCAAATTTCGGAAAACTTGACCCAGCCAGACCGGAGTTAAATTCTTTGGAAATCTGGAAATTGGGATAAAAGGAAGCAGGAAATCAGGTGATTTGCATACATTTGCATGCATTAACACTTCTATATCATGCAACTTACGACTACTTGCCAAGCTAAAACGTGAACTTAACCAATTTTTAATCTTGGGTCAATAAATTGATCTCAATTGGATATTTGCAAAAAAATATTTCGTGCAAAATACGCAGTTTTGGGTGCAGAGTCCTCTTAGAGTTTCTTCTTGATATTCCTAGTGCTTAAAACTCTACCATCACCTTATTTTTATTAGAAGGTATCTGAACATTAATTTGGCAGCATTATTTAATTTATGAAAATTATCAAAGTGTCTTTTAAAAACATTGAACGGCCAAAGGTGTTTCTTTATGCTCAAGAAGTATATTTAAACTCCAAAATGGCTGAAATAGATTGTTAAACACATGATATATGACAGAAAATGTCTTTGTAGGTATATTGGCCGCCCTATTGGATTTATGCAAATTAACAAAGTGCAAACGCAAAATAATTGCACCTCATAAACAGTTTGTCCATGCAAAAGAAATATACTTTTAAATTTAAAATCACAGAAATAGCTTGTGTAACCCTTTGACTGCTGTAATCTTTACACAAAATTTCAATGCAATATTTTACCAATTTCTGTGATTTTTTCCGTACGTTTTTTCTAAATTTTGACCAAATTGATATCATATTTCACTAGCAACAGTTTTTTTTATCAACATTTTGGCAAAACAGAAAAATTGACTGTGGGACATTTTATGCAGTTGATAAAATAGACTTTGGCGCTAAAAGGTTTAATACGTGGCACATGACAAAAATGTCTTTTGTAAGTAAATTGGCCATCATATTGGATTTATGCAAATTAACGAAGTACCTATGCGAAGTGGATAAAATAGGCTTTGGCGCTCAAAGGGTTAATACGTGGTATATGACATATGGTATATGGTATATGAAAATGTCTTTTGCAGGTATGTTGGCCAACATATTGGATTTATGCAAATTAACAAAGTACCTATGCAAATCATAGCATATCGTAAATCGTTTGTTACTAGTGTCAAATTTTGAAATCACTGGAATAACTTGTTTAACATGTGATATATGGCCAATTATAGGCCATATATAGGCCGCTCAAAGGTTTAATACGTGGCACATGACAAAAATGTCTTTTGTAAGTAAATTGGCCATCATATTGGATTTATGCAAATTAACGAAGTACCTATGCCAATCATTGCATCTCGAAAATCGTTTGTCCATGACAAAGAAATATGCATTTTTTCTGTACGTTTTTTTCATAATTTTGGACCAAATGGATACATTTTTCAACAGCTACAATTTTTTGTCAAATTTTGGCAAAAAGCAGAAAAATTGACTATGGTACATTTTGTAAAGTGGATAAAATAGGCTTTGGCGCTCAAAGGGTTAATATGTGGTATATGACATATGGTATATGGCATATGAAAATGTCTTTTGCAGGTATGTTGGCCAACATATTGGATTTATGCAAATTAGCGAAGTACCTATGCAAATCATAGCATCTCGTAAATCGTTTGTCCATGCCAAAAAATATAATTTTAACTTATAAATCACTGCAATAGCTGGTTTAATACGTTGTATATGACCAAAAATGTCTTTTGTAGGAATTTTGGCCAACATATTGGAATTATGCAAATTAATAAAGTGCCTATATGAAACATCATACCTCCAAAATGATTTCCTTAAGCAAATTACTAATGTCAAATTTTGAAATCACTGAAATAACTTGTTTAACATGTGATATATGGCCAATTATGTTATTGTGTTGGATGGTTGGCCGCCATATTTGATTAATACAAATTGGGCATATTTCCCCAAGGTGGGTTCGAGTAAACTTTTAATATGTTGTTCTGGTTACCTCTCTAAAATGCATTCTGAAGAAAAAAATTCTGTTGCAATTTGTGGTGAGTTGGGTGCAAAAATCTCGTAGATTGACTGGACTACAGAACCATGACATCGATGGAAGTGAAATTTTACTCTTATTATCTTACGTATGATCTCTTTAAAGTTTGCAAAAGGCGTTTTGATCGGTCATGTGGTTTGGTCGCCATATTGGCTCTTTCGAAAAAGGGCAATTTAACCTTTACAAGACTTTTTCTCTACAACCAAAACACTTATTGAACTGAAAGAAAAGGTAAACTATAATTCCATTCATCTTTTACCCAATTCAGCATATATTAGACTGTGCAACATCAAAACACCTGGACTTATCTGCATATCTACAGCAGATCAACTGGGCCTCACCAAGGCTTCTTGCAGCTTTTTTTTTATTGCTACAGGTTTACTATGGTCTTCTTCTTCAGCAGTTTCTTTGTCGAGTTAGATCTTTGAAACGGCAGAACAAAAACTTCTAAAACTTGCAGAGCTTGTATGTGTCAATTAGTAGTGGTGCACCTAACCCTTGAAATTTTCATTGGTCATATGACCTGGCTACCATTTTCAATTAAAAATGTTGTATTTCATATAATTTGAATAAAATTTGAATGATTCAAAATCTTTTCGCAAACTTTATAGGCAATACTACTAAAATGCTACATACCAGATTTCAAGGAAATTGACTCGGCCGTTTTTCAGAAGAAGATCTTTAAAGTATTATTTTCCTGATTTTTCAATGACCTTTGACCTCCCCTATACCTCTGCAGCTAAGCTATACCGATGGCTTATTTGGGCCTATGTAAGAGTCTAAGGGGGCAAGAACCAAACGGGGGACAAACTTGCACATTAAAATTTTGAGGATGAACTTGACCTATGACCCTAGCATGTTTCTATACTTAATTGATTATGCACATATCTAATTTAGGCCTTCAAACTGGAGTTAGAGTTCTGATTTTTGGTACACAAAGACAAGTATCAGTGTTAATTTTTTTAATAAAATGCCACATGACAGTACATCCTATACCTCATTTATTATGCACATATCTAATTCTGGGCAAGCAAAGAGAGCTAAAGGTATGATTTTTGGTATATAGTGATAAATATGAAAAACAATTATTTTCACAAAATGTCACATGACCTCATGACCTTTGACCTCAAATATCCATATTTGTCCCTATTTAAGCAACCGCGAGTGCTACACCCTTCATATTTGGTATGACCGGAGACTTTAGGACGGCACATCCTATAACTCATTAATTATGCACATATCTAATTATGGGCAAGCCAATAGAGCGAGAGGTCTGATTTTTGTTATATAGTGATATCTGTGAAAAACAATTTTTTCACAAAATGTCACATAACCTAGATGACCTTTTACCTAAAATATACATATTTTTCCATAACTCAGTAACCAAAACGGCTACATCCATCATATTTGCTGAGATTGCAGCCCTTATGGTGCCACATCCTGTACCTCATTAACTATGTACATATCTAATTCTGGGCAAGCCAATAGAGCTGGAGGTCTAATTTTTGGTATATAGGAATAACTTTGGAAAACAATTTTTTTTCACGGAATGACACATGACCTCGATGACCTTTGACCTTAAATATACATTAGACCAAAAACTGAGTAAAAATTAGTTCGAAAACCTTCCTATTTGGTATAATAGGAGATCTCAAGGTGACTCATTATGTGTCTCATTAGCAATGCAAGCTGCTCGGCCCCTACAATGCTGCTTGCAGCTTTAATCATTTAATTGTCTGTAGTACCAATCATCATTGAAGTTCTATCATTTAGTGTTATTATTCGAGTATTATCATTATCATTCTGGTACCTTTTGCCAGTGTTTGCATGTGCTCAGGCCCGCAAATGCTGCTTGCAGCTTTATTTAGGGCCCCTTTTGGTTTTACTAGAATTTAATATTATCCATCCTGTTCTTCTTCTTCTTCTCTAACTTTTTGTCACTCTTGATCTCAGATTTAAAGTATGTGAAAGGCGTTTGCACCAGTCAAGAGATTTTTGCGCCATATTTGACTTTTGTAAAACATACTATTACCAATGAAACCTACAGTAACTATGAGATGATGTTCAAAATCCTTCTTAACAAGAACCAAAAGACTTTTCCCAGCTAGACTTTGCACATAATATCTATCATAAGTGCAAGAATTTGAAACCACGTTAACCGCTTGGGCCCCACCAACGCTGCTTGCAGCTTTAATAAGGGTCCCAAGCCCATAGGGGCTTGGGCCCCCTATTGTTTTTTTTCAGGAATTCAGCTTTCTTATTCTTCTTGTACTTCCTCCGCAATTCTTTGCTCACCTAGATCTCAGAAACCACTGAGCGCAGCAACTTAAAAACTTGCAGAGCAAATAGAGTCCTATGAATACTCGTGCATCTTGGTCGCCAGATTTTGATTGGTCATATGACCTGGCTGCCGTCTTGAATTGAAATGTTTTAGTCTGCCTAATTTGAAAAGTATTTGACTAATCCAAAAACGGTTAGCAACTCTTTTAAAGCATTGTAGTAAGATGCCATATGCTAAATTACATTGTCATTGACCTTGCTGTTTTTGAGAAGAAAATTGTTAAGCGATTAAATTGATATTTTTCCATAATTAATGAATTATGCGAAATTAATGTATCTCAGGAACTACAGGGGCTACAGGTTTGATTCTTAGTTCATGGGGGAAAGTATGGGACAAAAATTATTTTCTCAACTTTTGGATGACCTTGAATGACCTTTGACTACTTTCACATATCATGCCTCCTATTCAAACAGCATTGCACCAAATGACTTGCAATTCAACACATAGGTAAAACTCAAAGGCAAACTTACTTTACTTTGTTACCATGCCAACTGGTCACATGAGCCAGCGGTTATCTTGAATTGAAACATTTAAATTCATCTCATTTGCATAAGATTTAATCAATCAAGGTACAGTTAACAACATTTGTAGGTCATAGGTCAAGGATCCTGATTGAAAAATTTCAAGGGCACAAGCCATTTTGATCAAGAGAAGAAGATTTTTAAAGTAATATTTTTCACATTTTAATGCCCTTTGACCAGTGTTATACAATCTTCGCTTGCCAAGGTCTCCGCTCTGGGCAGCGGGATGCTTCCGGAAATCAGACCTTGGCTGATAGACCCCAAAGATCGTGTTTTTAAAGCCCCACCACACGACTGTATGTAACCAGTAAATAGCCAATCAGATAATAGGTTACTGCGAATGTACATGTATAGGTCTTTTCCCACCTTTTTCTTGGTGTTACATTTACAAGTATTCGTGGTAGCTGTTTACATTTCATGCTACTGAAATCTACTGCTGAAATTACTGATGTGTTCAAAACGTCAAAACAAAGACCCAGCCGCAAGCGCGTCTTACCTCAATATATTCAAAGCTGTCGCTAAACTTGTCAGGTGAAAACATTAACCCGCCAAACTCAAAAGATCGTGGTGCAAAATAGAAAAGTTCTACCCGCCGCAGCATGTCTGTTAAACCACGCCTCCAATTATGACCTCAAAATTTCACGAGCAACCTATTTCTCAGACGTTGTTCAGACATTGTTGTCCTGTCATCTGGCGCGGCTGGCGGCTATTATGTTGTTCATATCTTTGGAAAATTGTAAAATTGTAAGACGATTAACAGGCTTTACCCGTAGACAACATCGACACGCCACGGGAGAAACAACTAGAAGTATGGCTCTAAAACATGGACTAGGACTTTGTAAAGTATGCAAGAACTAGATATCAAAGAACAGGATTTTGTTTGGGTGTTGTCCAGAACAAAAGTCACATATTCATCACAGTAAGCAATATACTCATCGGTGAATATTTCATAGACTTCAAGCGCCCATTCCTCAACTGACCATCGGCTTCTCTCACCTCGTGCGAAGGCACTGGTTGAGACATCTTCTGCACTTTCGCCATATTCGTCGATTTTTTTTTCTTTGAGAAATATCTAACGCTTCAAACGACACAAAGCGTTGCCATACATTTTGTAACCCACGATCACTGAAACGGAACTTTTCGCCACCTTTCTGAATGACGAGAAAATCGCCCGTAACTTTATCCCCACCACGCAGTAAGATTTCCATGCACGACAATCAAATCCTGTAACTCGGGCAAGATTGCCTTCCCACTCCTAAATCTCCGTTTTAGCCATCAGGGTGTCACCGGACGAAAGTAAACCAGAGACTTGGTTCAAGTCTGTGAATTTTCAAAAAACAGTATGATTTGTAAAAGTTCCTCAAGTAAAATTTGGTAGCGATCGGACGCGTTTTTATTTAGTCTGTGCAGCTATAGAAGTAGTGAGTTAGTTTGTGCCGGGTAAAACTCCCCTATATCGCGTTCATCCTACTGAACGCGTTCATGTAATGCAACTCACAAATTTCACATGAAAACAGAAAACAAATCATTGCATTCCAAGCGTTCACCCAAATCACACGTTCACAAATCACAAACTTGAACAAGGTCTAGTAAACCAGTAAGTAAATCCAGAGAAAACTTCAAACACAGTTAAAGTGTGCGTTGGTCGGGATTTGGAAGGTAGGCGTGGTTTTATCTTTGACTGTAACGCGTGCTCTGATTGGTCCGCCATATTTTCTAATTCCATCCAACTCCCTTAACGCAATATAGTGGTGGTATCCCGCACGGCGTGGCTAGTGGAAGACTCCTGTCTGGCTTACAAGCCGTGCGAGCGGACGATGGTGCTATACTGATGCAGCCAAGCTATGGCTTATTATGACCAACGTAAGAGTCCGGTAGTATTATTGTCTAATAAACATTGACCAGCAGAGGACCAAATTCTCCTCTAAAATTATGGGATGCCCTCTGACCTTTGACCCTGACAAAATACTGTACCTCATTAATTTTGCATTTATCTAATAATAGGGTTCCTAATGGAGCTAGAGGTCTAATTTTCAGTACATAGGGATAACTGTGCACTACAATTTGTTTAGCAAAACAACACATGACCACGATGACCTTTGAGCTCAAATATACATATATGTCCATTGCTCAGTAACCACATGTGCTACCCGTTTCATATTTGGTATGATAGGAGACTTTATGATGGCACATCCTGTACCTCATTAATTATGCACATAATTAATTTTGGGTTGACAAATAGAGATAGAGGTCTGACTTTTGGTTCTTAGGGAAAGCTATGGAATACAATTTTGTGACAAAATGTCACATGAACCCGATGACCTTTCACCTCAACTAGACATATTTGTCCATAACCAAGTAACCACAAGTGCTACCTACTTCATATTTGGTATGATGGGAGACTTTATGATGGCACATACTGTTCTTCATTGATTATGCACATATATAGAAGAAAGATAGAGGTCTGATCTTTGGGGTACATCGGGATATCTATTGAATGAATTTTTTTTCTTAAAATGTCACATAAACCCGATGACCTTTGACCACATATATGACCATAACTCATTAACCACAAGTGCTACACCCTTTATATTTGGTATGATGGGAGAGCTTATGGCAGCATATCCTGTACCTCAATATATATGTGCATATCTAACTCTAGGCTTACCAATTGATATCGGGATCTGATTTTTGGTACATAGCAATAACTGTGGTATACAAATTTTTGACAAAATTTGACATGACCTAAATGACCTTCGACCTCAAATATACACATAGGTATCTCCATAACTCTAAAGACAAAATTACTACATCCTTCATATTTGGTATTATGGAAGACCTTGTGGTGCCATATCCTATGGCTCATCACTTGTGCGCATATCTCATTCTGGGCTAGCCAATACGCTAGATGTCTGAGTTAGTTACACAAGTATAAATTTGGGAAAGCATCTTTTTGCCACAATATCCAACAGGCCCACACTACCTTTCATCATCAATGTGCCTGTAAATGCCTATGAATAATACATGAGGATAATTATGGTTGGAATATTTTTGACAAAATATCATGTGACCTCGTAGTCAGTTGTGACGGATCTTATTGTATCAAGACCTGTATCATTTTGCACTAGCCAATAAAGCTACAGGTCTGATTTTTGATATACATGGATTAAGTTTAAAACATGTTTTTTTTCATAGACCTTAAGAGACCCACACGACCTTTGACCTCGATTCATAAATGTTCCTAAAATTCAGTAACCAAAAGTGCGACAAACTTTTAACTTCATTGTTTGTAGAACCCATCAGCATTGGAGTGTTATAATTGCGTGTTATCATTCAAGTGTTATCATAATCGTTCTGGTACCTTTTGTCAGTGTTTGCAAGTGCTTGGGCCCCGCCAACGCTGCTTGGAGCTTAAATCTTCTTCTTCTTCTTCTTCTTCTTCTTCTTCTTCTTCTTCTTCTTATTCTTCTTCTTCTTCTTCTTCTTCTTCCACCATCTTGGACAGACGTGCAGAAGAAGGGCTCCCACTTGTTTTGATTTTCTACCAGTGAGAAGTGCCTTCTTTCGTCAATTATCATGAGTTTGCGTTGTGATTAGTGTTTAGTTCATTTTTGTCTTGTTTCCGGTCCAGTTTCATCTTCGACTAGGTGGATTTCCTTCGATTTTATTTTTTGCCATTTGTTAACCCGTGGTCGGCAATATGACCGCCCGGGAGGACAAGCCATTTCGGAATCTGACACGCAAGAATGCTGTCAGGTGTACTAATATTGAAGGTGTTCCTGTTGAAAGCTATGTTGAAGAGATTGCAAAGAAAGTCGCAAGTGAAAATGTTATTGCTGCATCTAGAACGAATAAGTCTGTTGTTGTGTTTTTAGCAACACTCGGTAATGTTGAAAGTATTGTTGAATCAAAGTTTGCCTTGTTTGATGAATTAGTCGATGTGGAACACATGGTGAAACCGGCCTCAAAATTAATTCTGTCAAATGTTCCTCCTTTTGTTCCTGATGAACTTTTGGAGGAACATTTATGGAAACTTGGTAGAGTTGTCGGACATTTAAAAGCAACCCCTCTTGGTTGTAAAAATGCTTTGCTGAAGCATGTGAAGTCATTTCGACGACAAGTACATGTTTTGTTACACAATGAGAACATCAGTGGTGTTATTCATTTCAAATATGACCGTTTTATTCCGTTTACGTATCTATTGATGAACTGCGTTGTTTTCATTGTGTACTAAAAGGTCATATCCGTAAACGTTGTCCTAACTATCATGATTATAGATCGTCAGAAAACAACGATAATGACACTGAAAATGTTCAAAAAGACAATACTTGTTTGGATGAAAACTTAGGTTCAATGGATGTTGTTGAAAGTGAAGCAAACGTAAATGAAGGTGTTAATCAGCATATCAATACTACAGAAATTAACACCTCAACTTCAAGTAACACCTCAACGTCAACTCACTTTGTTGAAAACAATGAGGCACAATCAGAGTCCGCTCACAAAGTCACATCTGTTGATGAAAATTCTGTTGATCAAAGACCTCTCACCAGCAAAAACAGTCAACCCACTGACGCTCAAGAAGAAGAAAAAGGTGTCAACGTCCATGCCGATGAAGACAGGGTACGAACCCCTGCTTCACCTTCGTATTCTCCGCTCCCCTCTACTCCCGTTTTATCATTCGACCCCCCTTCATCGTCATCATCTTCACTTATTCAGTCCCAATCACATGAGTTTCCCGAGACTCTCTTTTCAGATATCAATGTAAATGAGTCTCAGGATTTGTTTATATCTCAGTCAGAGTCTTCAAGAAAAGTTTCTCAAAAACAGCTTATTTGGTCAGGAGTGAAAACATCGAACTCCTTTGATGTTCTTAGCAAAATGTCTGATCATGACAATGAGTCTGTTGCGTCTGAAATTTCTGACTTATCAAAATTTCAAGAAATGCTTCAAATCAAGCCATCTAATTTGCTTTCGTTTTTAGAAGACATTAAAGGCTCTAAAAATATGATAGAAAAATGTAAAGATTACTGCTCAGATTTTAAAGTTCTCATAAAGTCATTTTCTAACTTTCGCAGGTCAGATATTGTCACTAGTCAACAAAAAGTTCGTATCCATAAACTTGTGGCAAAGTTACAACAACATGTTAGACAATGTAAAAGCTTGGCTATTACTAAACATGGGAAGTAAAATCGTTCTTGTTTTTGCTTGTCTAGTGATGGCAAGTTTCATTTCTTGGAACGTAAATGGTTGCCGTGATTCTTTGAAACGGTAAAACGTTTTGTCTTCGTTGAAGTCCAATCATTATGCTGATTTTTATTTTTACAAGAAACCCATTCTACAGTGGCTAATCAGGCTCAGTGGCAAGTAGTTTGGCGTGCGCCCATTTATTTCTCACATTGTACTAGTAATTCTGCTGGGGTTGCAGTGCTGTTTCCGCGAAACAAAAATGTTGATGTTGTTTCTGTAAAAAGTGTCGTCCTGGGTCGTCTACTTCATTTGCATATTAAAATGGATGACACTTCCTTTCATTTGCTTAATATTATGCTCCTTCAAGTGGAGATGATCTTTGTATTTTCTTTGAAAGTCTTTGTAAATTTCTCCTTGATTTTGATCTTGATAATGAAAATATTGTCATAGGGGCGACTTTAATTATACTCTTTTTCCTGATTTAGATATGTCGTCTCATATTGAACCACACTTAAAGTCTTCGCAAGTTTTTTCTTCTCTTGTTCAACGCTGTAAGCTTTGTGATGCCTGGCGTTATTTTCATAAGCAGGCTCAAAATCTTACGTGGCAGAGAGGAGAGCAAAAAAGTCACATTGATACTTTCTTCATCAACAAGAGGTTAACTTCGAAAATTAAATCTGTGTCTATTGACTCTCCTACTGATCTATCTGATCACTCTCTTGTTTCTCTTGTTTTAACTATGAATTCGAGTGTCAAAAAAAATCCAGTTTGGTATCTCAATACTAGTCTTCTTAACGATGAAATTACTGTACTTTAATTAAGGAATTCTGGGAAGGTTGGCGTAATGAGAAGGATAGGTTTTCTTCTCTTCAGTCTTGGTGGGATATAGGAAAACAAAAGATTAAAGAATTAAGTCAACAGTACAGCGCTGAACGAGTTCATCACTTAAAACGTTCGAAACAAAAGCTTATTGAGGAAATTCGTACTTTGGAAACATTGATTCATACTCAGCCTTCTCTGAAAACAAGATATCATCAGCAAAAAGACCTGTTAGACAGTTTTCATAAACTTGATACCAGAGGTGCAGTTATTCGTTCTCGTTTTCAACAGCTCAATGATTCTGATACTAATTCACAGTTTTTCTTTTCTCTTGAAAAATACAAAGGCTGTCGTAAATCCATTACTCATCTCCAACGTGAAGATCATACAATTACTGAAAATCAGCGAGAAATTCGTCAAATCACTCGCCATTTTTATCAAAACCTGTTTACTGCTGAGCCTGTTTCAGCTTATGCACAAAATACCTTGCTTCATGATCTCCCTCAATTACCTGCTGACAAAGTTACGCAACTTGATGAACCCATTAGTCTTGACGAGTACACCTTTGCACTCAAGAACATTGCGAATAGTAAAACACCTGGTGTTTATGGCATTCCTTGTGAATTTTATAAAAAATTCTGGTCTCTATTGGGGAACGATTTTCACCAGGTTTTTCAAAAGTCAATTTCCGATGGCCTTATTCCAACGTCCTGTCGTAGAGCTGTTATCACAGTCCTTCGGAAACAAGGTGATAACTCCCTTCTTAAGAACTGGAGACCTATCACTAAGCTTTGCTCTGATTATAAAACTTTCACTAAAGCTTTATCACTTCGTTTGAAGCAAGTTTTGCAAGATATCATTCATGTAGATCAAAGTTATACTATTCCAGGCAGACAGATTTTTGACAATATTCATTTAATTAGAGATTGCTTTCATTTTCATAATGACATGAATTTTCTTCTTGGTATTTTTTCTTTAGATCAGGAAAAAGCTTTTTATCATGTCAGTCATCATTATCTTTTTCAAACTCTGCATGCGTTCGGGTTTGGTGAAAATTTCATCAATTTTTTTAAACTTCTGTATACACAAACTGATAGTCTTGTTCGTGTTAACAGTTCTCTTACTGCTCCAGTTCAGTTTTCACGTGGTATAAGGCAAGGTTGCTCATTATCGGGGCAGCTGTATGCAATTGTTATTGAATCTCTTTTACACAGAATAAGACAAGATGACAGTATTCAAGGTGTTATAATTCCAAATTCAAGTGATCGTAAATGTAAACTTTCAGCTAATGCTGATGACGTTAATACTCTTGTAACTTGTGATACTGATTTTTTGAGGTTTAAATATTGGTTTTCTGTCTATGAGCATGCCAGTTATGCAAAAATTAACTATCGTAAGTCCCAAGGTCTTTGGGTTGGCTCATGGCGTGGGCGTGCTGATCGTCCGCTTGAAATTCTTTGGAATAGTATTGGTCTCAAACTCCTTGGTACTTATTTGGGCAACAATAACGAGTATTTTTCAAACAACTGGAGTGTGTGTGTTACAAAGATTGACAAAAAGTTATCTTGGTGGAATAGATATGCTCCTGCTATGTCATTCCAAGGCCATGTTATCGTTATTAATCAACTTGCAGGAACTAAACTCTTTGATAGTTTAATTTGCATCTGTCCTCCTGCTTTTATCATTGATGAAATTCAGCACAAATTTCTCAATTTCTTCTGGCAAGGAAAACATTGGTTGCCAAGTCGTACAGTTTTGCTCCATTGAAATTAGGAGGGCAAAATCTCATCGATCTCTCTTCACGTGTGAAAGCTTTCAGGTTAAATTATCTGCAAAGATACTTGTATTCAGGTCTGGATCATCCTTCATTTTTGTTTGCTGATTTTTATTTTCGAAGTGTTGACAATCTCAAGTACACCTCTCAACTATTTACAGTGAATTTTCAGTCTGTTCCAGAATTTCTACCTAATTTTTATCTTGAGCTTTTGAGAATCTGGAAGTCATGTATTTTCCTGAGAAAAGGTGGACCCCTTTCAATCAAAGATATCTTCCACGAAGCCCTTTTTTTCAACGATTGTGTTAGTTTTACAAACCCTCTTGATAGTTCTCTTGTTAATCACTTTATTAGTGCTGGCATTACAAAAGTTTGAGATCTTTTTGACCCTTTCCAAAAAACTTGGCGCTCCCCAAGCCAGTTTAAAAACATTGTTTCTATTCATTCAGATAGAACTTTAACAAATACTGTAAAGACGTTGGTCTACTCTATTCCCTGTGATTGGAAAAGCAAAATCCACAGTTATTTTGAAGAGGAAGTTGATTTGGATGACGTTCGTTCTTTTCATCGTCCTTCGTATTCTTTCGAACCTATTTGTAAAGGCAATGATGACCATATTATTTTGAATTGTCCCTTGTATAAACTTGAAAAGGGTAGCATATATAAATTCTTGATTATGTCCAATTTTCGTTGGAACGATAAACGTCAAGATAAAATTTGGAGAGATCTGCTTTCACTTTCTGAAAATATCAAACCTTTGTTCACTTCTTGTTATCTCAGTCCTATTCCCAAAAAAGAAGGAGATCTTCAATGGCGTCTTCTCCACGGTGCGTACGCAACTGGTTCGTTTATTTTCATCCTCTGATTGTATTTTCTGTAATGCCAGAGATGACCTTTTACACATATTTTTAGAATGCCCTCGTCTTTCTCCTTTGTTCATTCCTCTTCGTAAAATCTGTCACCGTTTTCTTGGTCAGGTATGCAAAATTTTATTCTGGTGGTTTGTTTTAGGCCCACCCTTCGATAAATCGTACATGGACAAAAATACTTTGGCGCTTTTAAATTTTCTATTTACGAGAGCTAAAATTGCAATTCATGTGACGAGACAAAATGCAATTAATGGTCCTGATCCCTCAATCAGTAATATGCTTGTTTTTGTTTTTAAAAGGCGAGTTTGTTCTCGCATTCTAGAAGAATATAATTACTTCACGCTCAATTCAAACATAAGTGCTTTCAAAAACATTTGGTGTATTAATGACGTCATTGCTTCCGTAGACATTGATGGAACAATTACTATTGATTCAATTTTGTTGTGATCACCTTTTTCTTTTGTGTGCTTTTACCTCTAAGCACACTTTCCCTTTTGCCAATACCTAACTCGTCCTGGGCACCATACTCCTCACGGAATGGGAGGGGGTAGTCAGTTGAGGAGATTCTTCGTTGGCATGTACTTGCCAACTTAGAGTATGCCAACAAAGAGTTTTCTCAATATATCCCTTCTCATTGGCGGTTGGGTGGCTTTTTTATTCCGCAAGATGTAAGGTGTTCTTGTCCTTTTTCTTTGCAAATTTCTGTCGCTTTTTCTTGTTTCGAAGTTTGTTTTGCTTTCCCCTTTCAACGGAGTTTTTCATGCATTTCGCATCTTGCCTTCTGTCAATAACAAAATTGTGTTTTTTTCAGATTTATTTGGTTTCTTTGCCCATGTTGCAAGTGTTATAGCTACCTGTTTGCCTTTTCACCAGTTCTCTCCGTCTCGCTCCAGCATCAGTGTCTTTGCCACTTCGCAGTTTTTGCTGTTTTTAATAGTCAAACTTTGCTCAGTATTTTCAATGATTGACCATCATTTGAAATTATGCATTTGTCTGATTTCTTTTTTGCTTTTCGTGTCAAAATTTGAATTGTTTTGATATGTACTATTCTGTACAGGAGATTAATTTTAGTAATAAACGTTCATTTAAAAAATCAAAATCTTCTTCTTCTTCTTCCGCCATATTGGATAGACGTACAGAAGAAGGGCTCCTACTTGTTTTGTTTTTCTACCTGTGAGAAGTGCCATCCTTCGTCAATTGTCATCAGTTTATGTTGTGAGTAGTGTTAAGTTCTTTTGGGTCTTGTCTCCGGTCCGGTTTCATCTTCGATTAGGTGGATTTCCTTCGATTTTATTTTTTGTCATTTGTTAACCCGTGGTCGGCAATATGGCCGCCCAGGAGGACAAGCCATTTCGGAATCTGACACGCAAGCATGCTGTCAGGTGTACTAATATTGAAGGTGTCCCTGTTGAAAGCTATGTTGAAGAGATTGCAAAAAAAGTCGGAAGTGAAAATGTTATTGCTGCATCTAGAATGAATAAGTCCGTGGTTGTGTTCTTAGCAACACTCGGTAATGTTGAAAGTATTGTTGAGTCCAAGTTTGCTTTGTTTGATGAATTAGTCGATGTGGAACACATGGTGAAACCAGCCTCAAAATTAATTCTGTCAAATGTTCCTCCGTTCATTCCTGATGAAGTTTTGGAGGAACATTTATAGAAACTTGGTAGAGTTGTTGGTCACCTAAGAGCAATCCCTCTTGGTTGTAAAAA
>LD351143.1:41590-54199 GCA_001465055.1 Ptychodera flava
AAGCTAGGGGGAAGTTATCCCAGTCTGAGTACTTCTCTTAATGACCCTGTATTAATGGTAACCAGAGAACCCTCTCTGTGGGTTGACACTTGATACTTTTCAATAAATTTTTATCAGGGTTTTGGAACATTCTCTGTCCCCGTACAGACCAAGGTTACTGCATACAGATCAAAGATATCTACGCTAAAGAAATAAATAGAAATGTAAAGCTATATTGGGTTCTTCTATGATTTGGCTATCCTTCTTCTATTTAACAATCATGAAGGTACATGTTCAGTGTTCGTCAAATTTAAATTAGCATGGTTTATTTCTAACTGTCGTAAGCACAATGCCAGCCATTAGAAGTACTATTGTCCATAAAAATAGAGAATTGAAAATTTCAATACCTTGAGAAACTACCGGTGACCGGATACGCTGAGACAAAGGAACTCATAATGTTGGCAGTACCTGCAATAATGAAATGGGGACATGATTATTGTAAATGGTCATCAAAGTTTTCAAAATGCACTTTTTTAAAGCATCATTTGGAGGGTAACTATTTCTATTGTTGCACTGTACTATATATAACATGTATCTTTATGTACATATTCACGGCATTTGAAAAATCAAGCATTCTAAAATGGGAGATTACATCGCTATTACATCGGTTTCAGCTGATGTTTTGCTGTATTGTTGATTTTCTCTTGTGGACATGATTTTCCGAGCTAATTTTACTTCAAATTTAGGACGAGGGACTATATGAGTTCGGCCATATCTATCTCCCTGGTCCTTGTCATGTCTTTTTCTCTCATTTTAGTTCTCTTTTACCATTTTTCTTGACTTTGCCTTGTAATTTTTTTCCCCCTTACAATAATGAAGGAAATATAATTACAAACACAAAAATGTACAAAATTTCAAGATTTTTGCATCTTATATGGAGATACATGAGACTGACTTGGCAGTATAAAGAGAATAATTTAAGACAAATGTTAAGCTATCATTATTTAACATACCACCACAGTATACAATGTGCAAGAACAGATATCTTTCTGCAAATTCAGTGACAACACATCATAGGTGTACTCTAACACCAGTACAGGTACACACATGGATCCTCAATCATAAGAGAACAATATGTAAAACATGCATTCCAGTAGCCGTAGCTTTTGATGACTTTTTCAGTCTTTTTGTTCTTTATATCCACAGCAAATTCTTGCTCTGCTACCAAAAGCATGTTGAAATACCCACTACTCAAGTTGTAAACACTGCATCTCATCACGTAAAATGCACAGTCGCTGTTTACATTTGAATTCTAGTAGCAACCAGAATTCACTTAATTGTCAACAATAAACAACTCACAGACTGAGTTGATCAGTTAAATACTATGTCTCACCATGCTTTAGGCAGTAGAACAAGAAACTGTAGTTGGCATTTGAGACAAAGACAGTGAACAAAATTACCATGAGTTACAGCTGCTGGCCCTTTGAAATGGCAGTTGTAAAACACAGGAGGAGGAAAAACATATTTTACATTTTCATATTCACAAATTACTGCCTTTGTACAAGCACATCTTGGATGAATATGGATGATGACAATAAAATGTCTATTGCGTACCTAACGCTATCAGTTCCTGGTTCGGCCAAACCCTGTACTTGTTTTTTCGACCTGTATGGTAGAAAAAGATTACATTTCAGTCATTTTTCCCCCTGTCACTACAATTGGTTCATTTGTTTGGCAGACAATGACTGGCCATACTACTTATTTCCCTATCACCAAGTGTCTCATCTTTGAAGGGAGTTATATCTGTGAAAGCGTTCATGGCTGCCTACTGATCAGAAGTAGACACCTGTTTCAAACATTTTTGAACACATTTTTAGCTGTAAAACTCTACAGGTATTTCAGCCAGAGAACAGGATGAAAACTTTAAATTTGGTGAAAGATTTCACCATGTACCATTTTTTCATTTTTTTGAAACTTACCAAATCCTTTGGCGATAGCAACACTCTCCAAGAAGCCAATCAGTGGAATAATGGCAAGGCCGACATTTAAATCCTGCAAATACAAACGGAAATTTAAAGTGTAGTATGTTTAATGTGGTGACACTATCTGTGTAAACAAACAATGCTAAATTTTGATTTGTGAGTTTTCAAAAGAGATTGAAAATACATTGACTAATTAGGTGTCCATCACTTTACTTAAAATATTGAGAAAACAAAAATCAGCAGAGTGTATGCTTTGACAAAACTTTTTGAAGTTACAACATGGTATACAGGGATATCTATTTAAGAATTAAATATGTAATGACAATTTTCATGTTATTTTAGTAACTTTATCCTGACACTTTGAGACAATGCATTTGAAAAACAGTCCTACATCAATGCAAATAATGTGATCACATTTCCATATGTCCTTGTGTTCTCTACTCATTTGCATAAATTGTACCAAACAAAAAATCAGAGACAAGTGTGCAGATTAAACCATGCTGTGGTTTATTGATCATGCATATAGCATGTCACACACATGACATTGTGTCTGATGAAATCACGGCTGGAGGCCAGGCCACATTGTATGCAAATCTGTACATAGCAGGTGATCAACCAGGCAGCTGTTGTAATGATATAGTTTCTGAAATTTCCCTTCTACAATTCCATTCCAAACACCAAGTGTAGAAGCTTTAACTAAGATGACCGCCAATTCACAATGCTTGTTTTCATCCGAAAACATAATCCTATTTTGAATCTACAGATAAATTTTTAATTTGTCATATTCCCATGTTACTGAGTAGAATTTTCTTTGAAGCCTGCGCCTTGATGCATATATTCACATACTTACAGCTATAACTTCACCGATAGGCAAATAATTCTTTTCATATCCACCGCTCTCTAAATCTGGCAATTCCGTGGCGTTCCCAGACAGAACTTCAGTTGCATTCCCTAACAGGACTTCATCCGAAGCATTGAAACTGGCATTCAATGAGTAGTACAGCTGTTTTCCGTGATCAAGATGTGGCATCACCGTAACAGTGCTGTTCATGTGTTCCACTGATCCAGACGACCCATCTGGGGGCAACTCCCGTTCATACGGAGGTAGCGGTGGTTCGAACGGTGGCAACCCTGCCGGTACGTGCCCAACCAGCCGAAGGCTACTCTTACCAGACTTGACCATAGCATAGGCGATGCTAGCAGCAATAATCACAATAACAGCATTCCGTGCTGCAAGACAGCGAGACAGAGAAATATCAAATAGTAAATATTTCATCAACAATTTCTCAATAAGGAACTTTTGACATGATAAAATGTACATAATTTTTGTAGATTTTATTAACACCAAGTGATATCACTTTATGAAAACATTTCATAAGTAGTCTCTATAAAGAGAGTGTACTGAAGATGGGCAAACCACCTGTTTGAGTGACAGTCTATCTGCGGGCTAAAAACCTTATCAAATGATGTAGTAACCGGTAATAGTACTCAATACTATTCCAAAATTTCCTACTAGAAATCACTATGAAAGTACTATTCTCTCAGAACATTCAGGGATGAAGAAAATTTTGGTTATACGTGGCAAAAATATGTGGTGTGTGAGTGCACAAAGTTTGTGCAAAATGTTTTCACAGCCAGCAAATTTTAGCTAACAGCCAGTTGTTTTTGCCGGCTGCCAGCTATTTTCTACATCCCTGACATTCACAACTTGTGACAGAGGTACATTCTTTAGGCTTCAGATCTTGATTCTCAAGCAGGAACTGAAGGTAACTCTGACAATTACCTGTTCCAAGCAGCCATATTGTTTTGTACAAAACTTTCTGCCCAGTTGTCTCCGCTTTCTTTGCAGCAAACCTGTCTTTTATTTTCTGTGAAAATAAAGGAAGAGAACATTTTAGGAAACGGGAACAAGACAAATTTGTAAACAGTTATGATCAGAAAGAAATCATGGAGCTGAAGTTTCTAGAAGGTCAATAACAGAAATATTCAAATAATGTTCTCCACACCTTGGTAAAACAGAGAGTTAACCAATTTGCATAACAAGCGACCTAGCGGCCGATATACTTGTAGCTCCACTGTGTTATGTAGAGAATAACTATTTATGACACATGTGTTGATGAAGGTGGCGGAAATCAATGATTACAGCTCATTTCAGGATGGCCTGACAAAAATTGGCAAAAACAGCTGCAAAAATACACGATTGAAGATATCATCATGATATGAACATATCATATTAACATGTGAACAAAAACAGCAAAAAATGCCCCAAAAATGCAAATATGCACATTTCACCATGATTTGAACAAAATTAAGTGAGGTCACCCCAAGTGAACTGCATATTCAATAAATATTAAAGCAATCAGACTTGCGGTTGCAGAGGAGAAGGTAACTGTTGATGGAAGACAGACAGATAACGATGATGGAAAATCAGCCTATTTGATAAGCTCCATGTCACTGACAGCGGAGTTAACAATGCAAAATTTGATTTTCTTTTGTTGTGAAAATACATTCTTTTGTTTGGTTATTAACATATGAAAAACAAAAGGATGATCCAGCCCTCAATATCCCCTTGTGGAGAACCCTGAACTTGAAGAACATTCAGTCTCAATCAACAAGTTGTCAAACAGTGTGTTGAGTTTATTCAGTTTGATGTTTTTCATTTAACAGAAGGACATAATTAAATGAGTTTCTCTGGTAAAAACCTAATTTAACCTAGGTATTCTACAAAGTATTAAAGTAGGAAATTTTATGCAAAAGAGTTCAAAGAAACAAAAATCTGGTAATATACATTTGATCAAGAGACACTGGTCTGTGACAAACTCATTGACAAGGGATCATCTCCAAAACTCGCACAATGATACTTACCTTCATACACATGAGAATAATAAAACAACTGAATCCCATAACTACATCCTGCCAACTGCAAAAAACAAAAGCAATGTATGTGTGATATTTCTAATACGTGCACATTTCCATAGAGGACAAACACAAAATTATGAAAACACTTCTTTATTTACTAGTGGTTTAATTTTTGTCTACATTGGTCTGCTTTTCTTGTTTTGATAATGCAAAGTGAATATATTACAGTTCCTTCACACATATGTGGAAGGACAGTGATATATCATAAGTACTACATTTGCAATAACACTTCTACTGAAAATTCAAATTTTGAATAAAAAGCTCATGATTATTCTTTGATAACAATTCATATGCATATATATGTGCAGACATATTTGTCTGCAAAACTAATAATGGTGAAAACTGCCATTGTGGTCACCTCTCTAATCAGAACACCAACCAAACAGATACTTTGGGCTACAACGGAATGTCCCCTACCATATAAATTTATGGTATTTTTAGGGTACGTACTTATTCAGTCTATCACACCTACATATTCTTGCAAAATCAACTTATGGCATTGTTATCTTTGGCTAGACAAGCCATACCACTGAGTTCAAAGGGTGGGACAGGATGGATATGGGTGGGTGGTGAACTTGTTTCCTTTTGTGACTAAATATACTCAACCTTTTGAGTTTTTCTTGTCACAATGTCTGCCAGCAAGTATCAAAACCAGGATTTTGCACCAAGAACTTTGCCGTCCTGACACTTTCATCCCAACAACCCACTTTGGAGGTCCACTTTTTACCTGAGAAAACAATAGCAGTCCCACAAAAACATGGTAGTGCTAGGGTACACAGAGTCACTAGGCACTCCCTTGAATTTTGCCAGCTTTGCAAAACTTGTAAAGAAGGGTAGCTGAAACCAGATATCACCTGTGTATATAGAACACATAACATGACCTCAATACGTCGTCTCGTTTCGAGCAGGCTTTGGCATACCTTGACCTAGTTACTAGTTGACTGTACCATTCACTGGACTTTTTTACAACTTTATTTACAGGTAAGATGGCAACAAATGAGTAATTGTCATTGTAAGACTTTCGGGGCTGGGACAATCAATTGGGAACCGTACTCTGACATCTTGTAACGGAATAGCTCCGTTACTATAAGTCTAGAGCATTCACAGATGAAAGGTTGGCAGTCCACTCGAACTGTAACATACCTGATAGGTCCACAATACAGGCATCTTGCCTTCACCTGTACATAAATTTTTGTAATTTACAACTCTCAATAAACGCAATCATCAGCGTTCTTTGCACAAGTAACAGGTGACTTCAAGGTACGCTCTACTAAATTAGAGAAATTTATAGAAGTACAGTAGAGTTCAGTGTGTTATGACATAACAAAATGATTACAGCATTCCATCATCATTGTCAATCAATAAAATTATGAGCAATATGATTGGCTGTTACCATGGCAATTAGACAGGTTATGTAACCATCAAAGCTCTGAACTACCAATCAGGTAGAGAAAAATGGATTCGCCATAAAAAGTGAAAAAGACAATCACCTACTGCCTCAATGCAATAACATGCGAGTAACGTCACGACAGAAATAAATTGGACAAAACTCTCAGCTTTTTGTTGCATTATCTAAATTTGGCAATTCTCTGTCTAATCACCAAAGTCAAACAAACACTGCATAAACAAAGGCTTGTAGAGACTCAAATTATCTGGCAAAACCTGACATCACGTAATACAAGGCTATTTATTACCTAACAAGTCTTCTGTAGCTTCCTGAATACAGGTTAGGCTGCACCATCTTTGACAACAGAGATTCTCTCTTTCTACCTCTATGATACCATGAACCACAGGGGTGAAGAGGTCACAGTCCAAAGTATATCAACAAACGCTCGATAGTACGATGCTCTTTAAAGAACTGAGTCAGCGGTACGCCCAATTAGGGGCTTCAAATTCAAATTTAATCAGTGATTAACATTTTGAAAACATTTCATGAAACAAGTGAACGTTTTGATAGATCACACGCAATTTTCAACACTGCCTGTCTTCTCTTAGCTTGGTTGTAATTCCCTGAGACTTGTTCATTGTGTATTTCAAATTTGTTTGGTATTCAGGAAGTCCTGAGAAAAATGATGGAAGGCTTTGAGTCATCCATTGTTTAATCAATGTGTCAATTTCCTTTTATTTACTTATCTCATGTTGATAATTCAAAAGCTTGGTTTGTTTACTTTGTGATTTTTTTCAAACAAAAAAACACCCTGTGCGTAAATCATTAGTCACGTTTTATCATCATTCTTTTTTTCTGTTTCTGGAACTGAGATTTGACACATTCCTTAATCTGCAAGAACATCTTCACAGTGTTCCAAGCATCTCTGTGTTCACATGTCGCAGGAAAGCTGTCTTTAAACACACCACTGATACAATTGATGTATAGTACATTGGAAAGAAAGCTGCTTGATAGGTAACAGTGGATGAATCAGACTGTGTTGTTTGCTATTGTCAATCCCATTTCTGTATTTCCTTGTACAATTCAAACAATTCAACACAGTCGTTTGCGATGAGGACTCAATTTCAGTGTGGTTCGTTGGACAATAAAATGGCCGTGAGAACAAGAAGAACTTACTGTTTCAGAGTCTGAAGTTTGGCAGGTGAGTTAGCACGGATGCCTGGTTGATAATTACATTTGGGGCTGCCACAAATAACATTGATTGGACGCAGTACACTGAAAACAGGTGTTTAAGATATCTGTGTTCCATATATATCTAGTTGGGTATCTGTTCAGAATGGAACACCTTTCCCTGACTATCCTTCCAAATTATGCTGTCCCAGTATCTCAAGCATCAGGGAACTGAACTGGACAGCTAATGCGTGATGGCCAGCTGGATTTTCAGGTATGACTTCATCCCTGCTCATGAACTATATATATACTTCGCGTTTAAATGGGACTATGGACACTTTGTACTTGGCAACAAGATTATCTCTGCTATCACGCCAGTGCTGATGAGCAGAATGTTGGAATGTTCATTAAATGACAACAGAACACATGAACAATGAGTGTCACCACAGCAGAAAGTTTTTGTATTTTCTGATTTTACCAAACGTAACATCCATTCAACATACTAGTATCACCTTAAGAAGACCAATCTATAGAAAATTTTATTTACTAATCACCGTGGTGATAAAATGCAATGTTAAGACTTGCAGGTACCCTAAACAATTTTTAGCAATTTGTCATTCAGATTATTTGACAGCTCTGTTTTGTGTACCCGGTTTTTTTACATGCATTTTGTAAACAAAACCACATAATAATTGTAAAGGATATTGAAAGGACTGAATTCTATTGACAAATTTTTGCTTGATTTTTAGACAAATAAGTTTCTTTTTCATTGCAAAACAGAATAGTAAATAACATGATATATTAGAACCCACACACTATTGTAATTATATAAATATGCATTTTTTCTGTTATTTGCTTACCTAAATTACTGTATCAAAAATTTTGGATGAGAGATTATTGGTTATTTTGAAACATTTCAATTTGTGAATATTGAATGTCCAAATGTCCCTGCCCTACTCCTCACTTTAAGAATAAATCCTCTACTTGGGAAAAGGACTTTAACCCGTCAACATTATGATTCTATATAGGACTGAACTCTACAGGTACTCATTGCAGTATTTATTGGAGTGAAGACTGGTGGGTTTTCATCTTTCCGTCCCCTGGCAGTCTGTATAAAGGTCGAGGGACCCCCATCAAATGAAAGCAATGGGCTGTACAAAAGGGTTTTACTTGAAGGGCTGAAAATTTTACACCCACTCAATTGGGAAGGCAGACAGAGTGGGATCTAGGCACTTTGTTTGAACTCAAAAGGGTGAAATATTAAGTGCAAGACAAAACAAGACTATCAGGGTCTCCTCAGTCTTCATATGTAATTTCTTCAAAAGTGTCGAAGCAATACTGAGAGAATGGATCAAAGATAGTGCTGACTGTGCTGATGCACAGTGCTCACATATGATCAGAATCAACATTGCTGCTTGTGCATGATTTACACAGGTAAATATATATGAAGTTTCTTGTGGACATTCTATTAGTCACAACCTGAATTTGCATATGCGTATCTCATTATCATTAAAACAGGTCAGGATGAGGTCATCTTCGGAAACATAAAAATGAAATTTGTAATAGATAAGATAGCGATAGCATAGACAAGTGATGTTTTGACCGGAAAGTGAGAAAATTTGCAATAAATATGCCAATGCCTGGGAACTTCAAAGTAATAATAATTAATATTGTATTTGTAATATTTAGAAGTCAAATTTCGAACATTATTAGGTAAATTTTTTCAAAGACGTTTCTGAAAAAATTGAAGAAAATAAGACAAACCTCAGTGAAGTAAGTCATCATTATGAACTTTAAAACCAATTTCAACATATAACAAATGCATGCTTTGAGAGTTTTTAAGGAAGAATTTTTAAAAATTCACATGTATAGATGTTATACTGATTACTTACAACCTTTAATACATCATTCCCAGCTATGCATGCAGTATACATAAAAGCATTAAGATCAGTAGTTCAGATTTTATGCTTGCTTGTATAGTTTTCAGACTAGCTCATTCACTTCAAAAAAGTCCTTTCTAAAATCCATGACACATCTTCACACAAAATACTAAGGGGGGAACATAAAGGAGCTTTACAGTGGTCCCACGTATACAACCATACATTCATACGGCCATTACGTCACAAAAACGGAAAAGTAGGTTGATCATTATTATAGCTCCTAATACTTTAAAGCAAATAGGAACTGAAATATTGCTTGATTTCAAGTAAATTTCTACAAAATTTTTTCAAAATGTAAGTGAAAGCAAAAATACTTAGAAGGAAATGAGCCAGCCGAGACTTATGAAATTACCCAACATTTTTCATGAAAATGATGCTATACTACTCAAAGTTTATGTGTAGTTATGGCGACATTGTGATGTCATAAATGTAAAGAGAGGCATGGCAGTTCATCGATGGACAATTATGATGCCATGACCTTCTTGACCTGATGCCTGTTTATTTCAGCACTTGTACAAAGTTGTTTTTATTTGCCTGTACCACGTGACAGATCAAAACGACACATCACGATGATGTGGCAAAAAATCATCTTTGAAGGTCACGTCTTGGGGAATGACCGACTCATAGGTTGTAGGTGACAGGTCAACTTCTGGACAAAACGCTGAATGTAAATTATAGCAAAATGGCTGTCCATGCAATGATTTGAATTTTCGATGAATTTGTGTGAAATGGCTGACATCTAGTGTCTGATACTTTTTGACAAACAATTCTTTGCTTCACTTGAAGCTTGAGAAGACTGCTCACCAAATCAATATTCTAGAACATTCATGCAGGAAAAATTGAATTTTCAACAAATTTTGAAAATTCCTCAATTCACAATGAACTTTTTTTATTTGACAGCACTTTACAATGATTGTACCAAACACACTAACATTTTTTGTTAGTATAATAGCTGTACTTCACTGGTCTCTTGAAATTATCATTTTATGTGGTATAGAGGGGAAAGTGTTCAAGAAAATTAATTCAATTTTTTTTGCTCTTTGTGCCTTGAACTTTACTGTCATTTTTGTTACATGACAAGATAGTCACACCTTTCTTCTAAAAGTGACAAGGAAAAAAAGGAAGAACATTCAAAACATAAATTCTTGGGTTTTGACACAAATTAATAATTGAACCTGGCAGGCAAAATGCAGGATTTCAAAACTGATAATACATGTATGTAGTTTTTCCTACTCAATAGTTTAAGATTTTTCATAGGGCATAACATCATACTGTATGTCATGAAAATACTATTAAGCTAATGAAACAAGTCAGGAGCAAAAATCAGTTTTTATCTCTTCACTGCACAGTATTCTGTGATGACATCATACACCAACGTCATGACGATTAACAACACATGAAATGTCACAAAGTATCCTACGAGGATTGTAGACTAACAGAATTATACTTCTTTATAAAAAAAATCACACACTGATGGGCATGCAAATTTGCGGTATATCAAATATAAAGGGGCAAAGTTTTGACCATAAAAGGCTATCCACGAACATTATTATTCAGCCTCACTGATAAAATCACAAACAGTCCCGGTAACAGCTGTGGTGACGTAGTGGTTTGCTGACAAACTAAAAACATTAACCCTATGAAAAACTTGTACAGTCTGAATTTCACAAGCTGTTACCAGCATTTTAAATGATTGCTTCCTGTACCAGCTAAAGTACTCATCTTATGTTTTCACCTATTGTTTGACTTTTAATGACAACGTCACAATGCAAGCCTCATTTAGCAAATCTGACACAACAGATTTCACAATTCCACGAGGATAGTAAATCTGCTACTACCTGAACTTAGTAAATGACGATTCAACTATGACATGACACATGGGCACTCTCTCTCTCTCTCTCTCTCTCTCTCTCTCTCTCTCTCTCTCCCCCCCCCCATGCACCTGTAGATTTTTTTCTTTTTTGAGAATCACGATTCAGTGTTTCAGGTAAGAGGTGGGTGCCTGTAATTCTCCCAAGCAGGCTGTCCAAATATTACCATTTCATTAAGTACGGGCAGTGACTACAGTCACAGCAGAGCTGGGAAGTATAAATCTGACAAGCTGTTACGTTTCGGATTTGGATCAGAGGTGACAACTAAAAAATATTGATTCAACACTAAATATCACAACTGTTCACACACATCACTGATCACAGTCCTAAGCATATTTTAGATCCAATTTGATATTTTTAATGTTTCGTATAATAACCTGGTAAATTTCAACCTTTTGGCAAATCAATGACACTTTTTATTAGTATCGAAGATTAGATTTCATCAGGGCATTCAGCACCTGATATAACATCAGAACTACCATGAAAAATGGAGGGAGATATAACAGGTGTCTGATCATAGACATCATGAATTATACCAAATTGAGTGACTTGGTACATGTAACTCTCAGATTGCAACATCCACACATGTACACCTGTTGTATCTCATGAAGCCCACTGAAACAAAATTAACTTTGCCATACAAATGTGAAAAATGGCACATTGTAATAGTTACCACTGTTTTCAGCATGTTTTGATATGGTTATTATGCCACTTATGTAAACACGATTTCAGCTGTTGTTGTATACTTGGATCATTGCCGTTTCTTCCATAGTTACATACATGATGACAGTAGGAGAAATTCATGGGAGAGAGATTACCAGTAAGAGAAAAGACTTTTAACGTTTTCTCACCTTGAATGTGGAAGTCCCTTACAAGTATAATAGATATCGTCTAAGAAGCCATGTCCTTTGTACTTGGGAACACCGAACATGTGCCTCAGTTGGCCGACTCCAATGATAACAGCGGCAGCGGATGTGAAGGCATTGATGACAGGAAATGATATGAAATTTACAAGGAAACCTGAAATGAGAGAAATTGTAGTGAAATGACTTTAATCAGACACTCTACTACAATGCGTACTTGGACAGCGCACCAAGACACTTGAAAGAGGATGCTGCATCTACAAAGGTAGCAAACATGGAATTATACAGCACAAGAATTTGTTGAGACTAAAAACTATTTTCAGCAAATTTCAGCAAAAATTTTAGCCATGAGAATTGAAATTGTTCTCAAAATTAACACACTTTGTTGACCGTTTTGTTATGTCACATTTTCTATAATGCTTGATTTCCTGAATAAAGTATTTGTGTGAATTAGCATATTTGAAAATACAAATCAGCTGAACATATATATATATATAT
>LD351143.1:59801-70089 GCA_001465055.1 Ptychodera flava
AATTGGAAAAAAAAAATTTCAGAAATTTACAATAGTAAAAAAAAATTTTTCACAATTTCATTGTGACCACCCCCCCCTCCCAAGGTCTAATGGTCCATCCCTTAGGTATTCTGAAAACACCTGGACACTGTTCAGATCAAACACACACCATGGATGCTCAACTTTACAAGTATGACATGGTTCAGACTTGTAGTTCAGATTCGGGGCGACTGTCCCGTGTTTCTCACGTCACAAGTACTGCTCCAATGTCCAGTGCAGTATGTACAAAGTTCTTTTCAAATGTAGCGATCATATTGACTTTTAACTATACTTTCCTTAAAATTGAACAACTAAATTTTGAATAAACTTCAAGAAACACGTCCCAGTTGTTAAGAAATTCCAATACCCCTCCAGGATTACAGTATTGGTTTATTAATCTTCGTATTTGTCTTCAAAACACCAAAACAATGAGTTGAATAATTTGCAAATAAACTAAACTGATTATCAATAAGACATGCACTTGGTTATTTGTGAGCACTGTGCACAACACTCGATAAGTGATATTGCTGAGTGATCTGAGACACTGTTTGTTTTTTTGGTGTTTGAGTAGAGACTAGACAGAAACTGCCAGCTTGGATTGTTCTATGGGGATCATAAACATTATTAGGGCAAGCTAAATCATATTTTTGGAGCATGTGCAAAGTCTGACCACCGCTAATCTTGATCTTAATCGTCAGAATAAAAAAAGAATCAAAAAAGCTCTGTTGTATTCTTCTCAGTGTCTGAACAACTCAGTTTACAATTCTTACAGAAGTTGGAGTCTCATCTGCTTTAAACAAGAACATGACACCTAAACATGCTATGATACGCAGTCTTTGGAAACGCTTTAATCTTGGGTGTTATAAGGCAATTTGATAGTTTTGCACAATGAAAACTCAGACACCCAGTTACAGAAACTATGTTGTTGATTCATTTTGTCCACCACATCAAACAAACCCAGATACCCAGATACACCCTGGGCCTGCGAGGGCATCTCCAGGGCATACACAATCCACAGATACAATGTGAGGGTTTCTGGAAAATGAACTAAAAACATGTGTTGATAGATTTCAATGTCAAACTTACCGGTGATTTGCGTCAAACCAGGGGAACACACTGCCACAATGCAGGTCTGTCAAAACTTATTAACCAATCACGTTGTGTGGATTCAGAGTGCTGGTGCAAACGAAACAGTTGTTTTCAATGATCTGAATCAGATTGGTCCTGAAGAGGACGGCCAGATTTCTAACTCGAGCCAAGGCGGAGAGATACACTCTGCCACTTCCAAGCACCTGGGTCTGATACCAGACTAAACAATCGACACCGGAGTGGCTTCTTTTTGATAACCCAAGGTTAGGTACGGGGGATATGATTGAGGAAAAAGGTACATGTCAGGTACACCGATGCTGCTTGAAACTCAGCAGGTACGGGTCATAGGTTGGCCACTCACCAAAGACTGCAAAGTGTGACGATGACCTGGTCAGCACCCCTTAGACTTGTTGATATCAGTGTTACTGGTGCTATAGCTATGCATTCTGAACACAGACGAGGCTATAGTGATCATGCTGCGGGGAAGTCTGTACCCTGTTCTCACCACAGTATTGTCACTTTGTTTTGTAGAGTCCACATTTTTTGCCGGAAAGTTTTTGGTGACAATTTCTCTTCAGCGATGCACGCAGGAAATCACTGGTGCAGGAAATTTGTTAATACACTGGATACAGTGAAAAAATTAACTCTCTCATTGCAGGTGAGTGGGCAAATCATACAAGCAATAATATTAAAATTGTAAGCTATTGCATCAATCACCTATGCCAGAAATCAAAGAAAAACAGGCATGTACAGCGATTACAGGAACTTTCCCATCAAAAAAACAAAACTTTTCCTCCTAAGTTGTGTAATTATCAGTGAATTATATGCACCGTATGACAATAGCAGTCACTGTACCTTGAAGATCAGAAATTTGAGAATATATGGGGGAAAATGTATAGTATCATTTTCAAACGAAAAGCAATATTTTCTTAGAAGAATTAGCATTTGAAAGAAAGGACTGTGCACCTGGCCCTTCCGTTCAAATCACTGAAAAGTGATATTTTACTGAGATTTTAAATTTTGTGTGCGAAGTAAAAGTCCTCACTCTAATATCTTGTTCGCTTGTCTACAATAAGACATACATCAGAGTTGAATAGATCATGTGACAAAAGCTCCAGGACTACAATTTTTTGGCAAAGATCTGTGAATTGGTCTCATTATGGTCCAAAAGACCAGTGCTGTTGTAGGATTAACAGGTCTGCAAAATCACATGGCTTATCGAAGTATGCTGTTTTAAATAATCTGATTATGGTGTAAAAATGGCAATGTTTCTGCTCATTGTAATTTCTCTCTGGATCAGCTCTCCATCTTGCCAGTTACAACCATGGGTATCAATCTGATTCAGGTGTAGAGATGCAACATCTCTGCACTTGGTCATGGCTATCTGGTGTCTTCCCTATCTGACCAGAAACAACCATGAGTGGCTGAACATCATCACCTCTACAACCAGTTTTAATCAGATTGGCTGGTAATAGGAGAGCCAAATACTGATCGGAATTTTTTACCTCCTGTGAAATGTCCTGAAAATAATAATGCTTCAGTCCCCATTGAAGAATGGTTTTTCCCTGGTGTCACACATTACGTGCTTTTGTTTTATGTCCATTTTGTTGCTAAGTGCAAATTGTTTTGACACATTATCTAACTTCATTGCATGACAGATTAATTCATCACACAAATATAAACTGCATGGCAGTTGTAAAATACTGTGGCTTTGTAATTCTCAATTTTGAATTTCTTTAATTTACACGACAACCTCTGCGGCAGCTCAAAAGTCATCAATTACATGGATCAATGTGGTATGGATGTATTATTATTTATTGCAAGGTATTGTATGTAGGATTATATCTCAGATACATACTAAATGTCTAAATTCAAAGTTGTAAAACTGTCAACTACCTGGTAGCAAAATTAGGTCCTCCTATGTAATAAATAGGTCAGAATATGACCATGTACCAGGCACAAATAGCTCGCTACCAGTGACAAACTGTAGTTTTTAGCTCTCGTATTCATACACACAAGCTGACATTGCCATGCAGTCTGTCTGTGTGTCTGTGAACACTACGGTACTTCACAAACGCTTTAGTAACATTAATTGAAAATTTTAAATTTTTAGTTCATTATCAAGGATGGCGATTGAAAACTAAGCAACAGTCAGCTAGCTTGCAACGTTTGAATAATTAGCATTAATTTACATATATGATTTTGGACGTTATTGATATCTTTACAACAGCTGTACCTGAATCACATTAAATTTTGTTTGTAGCTTACTGGAGATGATCTCACTCTGGTTAGGTGAAATGATTATGAAAATTGCATGTTTACATTTTTTTAGGATTTTGTCCTCATTTCTGATTAAAATATTTTCTCTGTAACATTCCAGTTTGATGACTTTCAAGTTCAGTGGGTTGATTTGTATGTCATCTTCTTTACTCATATTGTGAACGAGTAATGATCACATTTCAAGATGTAAGCTTTTAGACTGGTTTCCTCGTTTTTGGTCAAAATATTACTGTCTATAGAAAGATTTATCTGAAATCTTGGACACTAGTATGTAGGTTTCAAGGGATGGTCATATTTCTGAAATAATAACTTGATGAAAAATTTGCATATGTAAATATTTCAGCCAATATTTCTCATTTTTTTGTCCTAACAATATTCAGTCTGAAAACAATTGTCTTATACAAACGAGCATATTCAGCTCAGTTTTGGTCATTCTTGGTACCTTGGCATTTCTGATACAGAAGTCTGATTTTTGAACTTTGTCTGGTATGTCAGTGCATAGACCCTTGAGGGTCTATGCTTTGTGCAAACACTTTGAAAATAGTATCATATATTTATACATGTACATATAAATATAGGCCCTGTCATTAATACCATCAAACTAATGACTACCAGTTGAACACAAAACCAAAATAGTACTAAACTGATTTACAAATAATTAACAGTCTTTATATTTAGGTGTGGTCGGATACTGGTATAGCAATGACTAAACATGTTTCGAACCCCCATAGGTCAACAGGTAATTTAATACAGTTACAAAGGTACAAGGAGTACATTTCTTTGAGGGCTGGTTGCCGCTATCGGCTTACACTCACCCCTACTTGACACAGTACCTTGGAGCTTGCGCACACTTTTTAGCTAAACAGTCCGAGAAGAAATCTCTGTCTACGGCTGCTAGCATGTATACATGTACCAGATATGCACCCAAGTGACCTTGTGGTCTGTGGTTCCGTATTTGGCTTTCACTGCTCAAACCATTAATGACAGAGCCCAAGCCTAAAATATGCAAACATACATCCCTTTTTCTCTATACCTCCCTGCTAAATTGTTGGCTTAAATAAAAGACTGTGGGGCACCAAAACATGCTACTTTATGTTATCTTGACAGAGATATATGAGAATCGGATAATTCATGTCAACAAAGTAAACGTGCTGACTATTAAACTTTTTTTAATCGAACAGCCACTTCAGAGGAAATGGTTGTAATATTTGCCCAAAATTGGGAAGCAATATAACAGTGTACAACATATGCGCAACTAAAAATGAAATTTTACCCACTTCTCTACGATATATTTATGACTTTTTTTATTGCGTGCCAATATTTCTTTTAAATATGATTACAAAAGTCAGCTTAGTAATTCGAGTTACAACAAAAAACCTGCACCAAACAAAACAAAAACCAGCAATTTTTTAAAAACCCTGGGGGCAAATTTGTGTTTTATGCCCTCTTTCAAAGTTATACGTGCTCAGCAAATCAGAGTTTCAATATTTATGTTAACTCATCAAAGAGCTTAGGTCAACCAATGATGAGAAAACAATTGCTGTTTCACTACATTGTCAGAGTGAAAGTATATCTTCAAGCAAGGGTAAAATTCAAATTAGGTACATTGCTGTGGTATAAGAATACTATAAACCATAGTAATATATACAATTTTATTTGTGAAAACTTGTTTGGAAGTAAACTTGTTCACAAGAGTTTTTAATAGTAATCATTATAAACTGTATTATGTTCTGTTGAAGTCACATGTTTGTTATGTGTCAGGACGACTCCACACCATACCTAGTTGAAGGTTGAAACTCATCCAAAAAAACTACATCGAAAGCTGACCGTCAAATGAAAATAGCCCATTGTCAAAAGCAATCCAATCATAAACATGAAAGCTTGAGTTTATGAGCCTCTGAGTTCAAGGTCTTTCTTGAACTTGAAGATGGATGAATTTACTGTAGCAAAAGAGAAACCCTGGCACGAAAGTAAGGTAGAAAAATAGACTGCCCATATCTACATACTGTATACATGACAATAGAGCGTCTTGACCCATACATCACATGATCACAGTGTCAGCCGTAGTAAGACTGGTATGGATTCAACAATGCCTGTCCATCAGCTGATCTATTGAACTCAACAACCTTGCATCATGTGATGGTTGATTCACAGTAAACATGTTTTGCTAGCATTCAACAGAATGAATTTCTGGCAGTGGGACATTTGGACAATACTAGTAGCAGAACATGATAAGAGCATGCCTAGTTCGACATGCATTTATCTGCTGTCATAACGTGCATTGGTACTCATATGTTTGTAAATTTTGAATTTTTAGTTAACCCTTTGAGTGTCAGAGTCAATTTTTGTTGCCTTTATACAATATAACGCCAACAATTTCTTTGAGATCTAGACAATTTTTTTTTCTGATTTTTCATAAAATTTTGGTCAAAAAGTGTAGTCCATGAAAATTTATCTCCATATTTTGTCCAAAATCATGGAAAAACATACAGAAAAAATCATAAATATTGGTAAAATGTTGCCCTGATATTTTTGGGGAACAGTGTGTGTGTTCAGTACAAATAATAGAAAAATGCTCACTGTGAAATTATATTCTGCCACTCCTGTTTGCTCAATTGTGTGACCTCACTGATAAAATATGAGATTTCACCCAGTATCTGACAGTGTTATGCAACATGTGATACAGAAAATCTGATACAGTCGGAAACTACTAGTCCGAGTTTACTTTATTTCAATGTTGTGAAAATTTCATGAAAACAATAAATTAGAATAAGTGCCCTATTACCTATCCAAATTGAACAATGGAACATTCAATTAATCTTGCATAGATAATGAGCTGATAAATGCCTTCAATCAATGGTGAGAAAATTCTAAAAAGCAAATAAATATTAGGGTATTAGATAATTAAACAATTTAGATCGACATTGTTCTGGTATTTTTGTGGATACAGAAAAAAAACTGCTGCTTCAAATGACAAACCGAGCAGTTGTAAAGCCATCACAGCACCAAAATGTAATCTTGACACCAGAAAGAGTGCCACTAGTATGCAAAGTTTCCATTCATTACGTCCGGTGTGTCAGCTGTTGTCTTATTTGTTGCCTATGACGCTGTTGTCGTCATTTGGTAGCAGGTTCATTGTGTCATAGACACTGACAGTAGAAGCGAGACCACTGTCTATGATTATGTCTATGGTATAGTACGTTTGAATTTTCCGGCCTCAATATTTTAAATCAGTTGACGCGCATTTGTGAACGCCGCTCATTCACAGATCTTTGGATATGAACCTCGGGTAATTTCCATAATAAATGTCAAACGTAAACGCCACAGCTGTGAATATTACAATTTTCAGAATAATCTTGAATGATGTCTCCATTCTTTACATGAGAAAAAAAAATTACTGTTCTTTCACTGACTTTGTGAAATGAAAATGCATTGTTAAATCTTGGTTTAAGTAAGGGTAAAATTTAATCGTAGGCATTTTTACAGTTACGGGACTTCGTTCTGTGTGATACCTCCACCGATGTACCGATCACGAGAATGAAATTATGTCCGCTGAACAATTTACCTGCTCTGTTCAGACAAAAATCTCCGTCGGCACCGTCGATCACGCGTACATGGACGATGAATACATCCTTAATGTGAGAATAACTCTTTTCCCACCTCACATGTACAGGTTTCAAACACTCATGCACAAATCTCTGTGTATAGTGACACTGACAGCTCTGCCTCGTAAACCGCGAAATGTAAACTTCGGGAAACATAATACGCGTAGTTGGCTCAAATCAAACATTACACGTAAACCTTTTTCAGCCGATCTAACTCGGTGAAACGATTTCGCTGCACGAAACTTACCTGTTTTCACCGTTTCGCTTCAAATCAACGGCAGAGAAATCTTCAGATCAACGTAACACGTGATTTTGAACAGGCGACAAGACGCTTGTCTGGCGAGAACATAGCGACTGATGGAATATTCCCCGAATCAAATACGAACACCTTCGCCTGATCGCCTGGAGACTGGGGTGTAGTAAATTGTCTCGGATCGCCCCGTTCTCTGAGTATAATTAAAAGATGTGTTCAATAACCGCTCTTCTGAACTGCAATATCTAGTACTCTCACCATGATCAGCAAAGGAACGTCTACTCAAGAGGAGCGTCGTCGCCGCAACGTACTGTGCCTAGACCGCCACGCTGTCCGATTGCTGAGCGTAAATACGGTGTTGCCGACCCTACAACCTTTAACCTTTTATTATGCATGTGTCGTCATGACCGACCTCGCAGCATGTTAATAATTCATCAGGTTGCACTTTCGGGCTATGGGGGATTAGAAAATTAATGTTTGTAACTTTAAGCTACAAACAGCATGCAAGCGAGATTTTCTTTTAATTTTGGTTATATTTTCACAATAAAAGTATTTTTTTTCCAAGTTAAAGGCATTGCAAAACCAGCATGAGAGTAGTGCATCATGGGAAATTTGATACAAACAATTACCCGGAAGTATAGCCTTTCGCTACTTTTGCGCTCAGCCTGCAGAATCAATGTGGAGCAGAAGAGTTCGCATGCAATGTTTGACGTGAAATCAACGTTGCAAAGCATAGTGCTTTGGTTGTTTATAGTTATATTATTGGTCACACTATGTACTGCGAAGTATTCTCAGGCGAAAAACGTTTTGGTCATAGTCGGTATGTATTATTTTTCACCTCAAGAGTTCCACACGACAGTGTAGCTGTGTAATCGTACTCAGCACAGGTAGTACTGTGTTGTGGGCGTGTACTCCCAACAAGTCGAGGCCCTGAGGCATCTCGTTTGCTGGCTGAGATCAGCTTAGTGTCGTTATTGACTGAACGTCTAGCAAATCGCCATGGTAACTCGCCCAACGCCCAGGGCTCCATCATACCCAGGCTCTACACAACTGGGACCCATTGCACACATACGGATGTACCACAAACGTAACAATTGTGGTACATCCATGAATCCATTTTCACCCAGCATGCCTAACTTTCGAAAAGTAGTGTAGTTTTGTGTTTTCCGGTTTTAGAACTGTGAAATACTAGCGCCAGTAAACACTGGGCCAAAGTCTAGACTTGTCAATGAGGGGTTGTAAAGACACACCCCAACATTGTTTGGCTTCAACATATACACATCTGCATTACCACCTGCTGTTACATATCACAGGCATAAAAAGTCTTCCCAACATTGAAAATTTTCCCTCAGTTGGCCAGGCAGTTGATTGCTTGGACAGTGCAGTGACCAAAGAACCAATACCGAGCCACAACATTTATCAGAACTGCCGTTCAAATTTACAAGTAATATCTTGAACATAAATCGGCAGTTTGCTAAAAGAACAGTTGTTTTCACATGTAGCCTAGCTATTCAATTGTAACATGTGAAGCATGATGGTATGGAAAGTAAAAGTGTAGGTAGGCAAAAGAGGACACTCAGTAAAAAGACATTGTCACTTACCGCCGAAGTATAATCTTTCAACATCACAGAGAACTATATAGTACGGGAACTTGGAACAGGTTAATTGTAACTGAAGGTCCCAGAAAATTCAAGTTGTGTGATACAAGCAAGGAAGGAAGGAAGTGAAATAACAGAAACCAAGGTTTTACATTCTAATAAGGCCATGATCATCCCACACAATGGGATGCATATCAGAAAAGTTTACATAGATAACTTGCAGTAATTTTTGGTGTTTCTGATGATATATTACAGGTCTAATGTACTTGGTTATGAGGGCATGTCTGTTAACATCATCAATAGATGAACGTAGTGTTCAATTAAAATCATGGTGATCATTTCCTAAGATTTTCAGCTTCTGTGAACATGTCGTCTTTTATTTTTAAGAAACATGTACAAATACAAACTGCAACTGAACCAGCCATTGACTTTAAAAATTTTGGTTATCCTTTCCCATTGTCCCCACTGAGTATTAGGAGTGTGTCTCTTCATAATCACGAAAGCAGTGTCATTTGTTTGACAAGAATTATGCAGAATACCTCATACCCAGTGTTCTCCCCAGGGTTTTCTGGTAGAGTGATAGCTAATTTGCATAACAATTAATATGATTGTTATGGTAATGAGTTTCTATTGTTTTTCCAAAACTTAAGGGAGCCGTCATTATTTATGGCCTGGGGGTCGGAGGAATGTGGGGGGGGGAGGGGGGTCACTCGAAAAATTAAAAATCTTCAAGAGGGGGGTTGCTCAAAATGTAGAGACGAAAAAGGGAGGTTACTCAATTTTTTTATGCAAAATAAATTGAAACACCTCTCAAATTGCACCATTGCACACATCAATTTCTCAAACTTTTCTTTGCGAGATGGGGGACAGCCCCCTCTTGTGCTCTCCCCCTTGGGGTGTTCTAACAGTTTTACGTAGTAAAGAAGCAAATTAAAAACACCTCTCAGATTGCACCAGACTGCACCATTGCACACATCAATTTCTCTCAATTTTCCACACAAGATAGGGAGCACCCCCTCTGACACTTCCCCTTCAGCCTCTTGTGTGTTCTCCCCATGTACTTTCAAATTCTGCCCAGTCAGATATCCTAGTGAAAACCCTGTCATGATACCCATCCAAATTAAACAATATTATATGGTTGGATACTGGCTAAGCTTTTATATCTGTATTTTGTTGTCACTTTGAATTTCATTTTATTGGTTTCACCTTTTTCAACCCTCGTGAGATAACCGATGATAATCTAGAAGGGTACATTAGGTTTATAAAGGTCTTTACTATTGCTGTATTTTTGAATATTTTACAAATCCATGTTTTGGTATTTAACTCTTCTAAGTAGGGGAGATCGGTCAAAATTTGTGAGTTAGAGAGGGGGTATTTAACTCTTCTAAGTAGGGGAGATCGGTCAAAATTTGTGAGTTAGAGAGGGGGGTTACTCAAATTCATCA
>LD351143.1:70160-80410 GCA_001465055.1 Ptychodera flava
TTTATCACAGACCTAATTAATGAAGAGGACTCTATCCTCTCTGAGGACATGTAATCAAAGTACCCATTTTTAACAAGTGGGGACTGTGTCATCAACGATGACTTGTATTTTTAAAAAACATGTACAAATACAAACTGCAACTGAACCAGCCATTGACTTTAAATTTTGGTTATCCTTTCCCATTGCCCCCAGATCATCTCACTTCTCTTTGATAATTGAGTATTAGGAGTGTGGCTCTTCATAATCACGAAAGCAGTGTCACTTGCTTGACAAGAATAACGCAGAATCCCTCATACCTGATACAAGATGGCAGATGAAAATTTTTCTTACCTAAACCTTTTCTTCAATGTCCATTTACAACAAAAAGATATAATGGAATTTATCTCCAATTTATCCATTCAATCCTGATTATAACATACACACATGAAGAGAACGGACCACAAAAGCTTCTGATGCCATAGTTCATGAATACAGTTGTATTTTACAAAGCCGTAATAGTGATGAATGCACTTTATTGCAGGTGACGATGCAGGTTTTGAGACCCAAGTCTACAACAACACAGTTTGCAAAACTCCTAACATCAATGACTTGGCCAAACGGAGCGTGGTCTTCAAGAACGCATATACAGTCGTGAGTAGCTGCTCTCCGAGCAGGTCGGCGATCCTCTCTGGTCTCCCTCAGCACCAGAATGGAATGTATGGTCTCCACCAAGGCTACCATCACTTCATGTCCTTTGATGAAGTTCAAAGTCTGCCACTGATTTTGAAGAAAGCCGGTGTGAGAACAGGTAAACGTGAAGACGCAAGCCAGTTCAAAGATGCATAGAGACAAATTTGCCATCACACTCAGCAAATCACAGACTATTTCTCTCTGTATGGGGAAACCACTCATGTTCAGGGACTATGACTGTAACATTTGATGATCTTTTTAACTATTTTGTTTTGTATGTCAACTAAAATTTTTTATAGTTTCTTGTTCTACTCCCCAAATCATGAGGAGATACTCAGTATTCAGATTGTCAACTCAGCTTGCAGCACATGTGTAATATCTACATTGTCATTGCTGACAAGTGGTATAACAAACCATTCTACATGTCTAGATGCTGTGATGGCAAGCTAAACAGTCGCTGCTTCAACATCCTTTGGGGAGAAGAACAAAACTTGCAATTCCCACATAAAACAAAACCGTGAAAAATATCAAAAGTACAGCTTCTGTCCCTTTATAGTTGACGACGATGACAGCAGACACACGGTGTACATCTTTCATTAAAATGTTTCCTCAGCACAGACATTGATTTCTGCAGATCTTTTATTTGGTTCAGGATCGTCACAATTAGTGTCCTGATGCATGCAGTGCTTACAGTGAGACATATAAGCATTCTTTTACACAAATGTATTTATAAGTTGAAGTTTCAGTATGCATATCTGAAGGCACAGCAGAATCAGTACCAATGGGGAGCATTCAGTTACCTTGGATTGTGCATTACATATCCTAACCTGACCGGTGTCAGTATAACAAAGTTCACTGAGACAGAAAATTTGTGTACCGTACTAGGAATTAAATGGTCAAAATGTACTTTGACCTCTTGTCACATGACTTGGTAACTCACCTGGAGCAGCAAATTAAAAATTTGTGAAAAATGTACTCAAGATGCGATGTGTAAACATATTAAGTTTATGTGGTTAAACTAGACTGAAATTTCTCAGACCAGAAATGATTAGTGAACTATTTTTACAAAATTAAAACTTTTATACAGAAAAGATTAAAGTCGTAGCATATACAGACAAAAAAGTCATCTTACAGCTGTTTATGGTCCCATCTATGCCTGGTAGAAACTCCCCGGCTGTATCTGTGCATTCACTGTTGAACGGTTTCAAGGGACCCATTGGATGATTGCCAGACTACATCTCGGGCTCTGTACGTGTGTAGTGCACAGGGTATCCAGAAGGGCACCAACGTACAAGATAGCATACCACACTGCACTTGTGCTATGAATCGGAAGAAGAATCATTGGGAACAAAATAATGGTCAATGCTTGAACATATGATGCCTCAGTTGCAAATGAAAGATGTTTAATGTTATCTTGAAAATACCGCAAAGGATGCACTTGTGCTGCGCATCGCCCTCCACTTTGCATTTGGCAATATGCTGCATGCATTGTTTGCAATATTTTTGTACTAACCTCATAGTATTATAATTTACCAAATTTGTGATAATGTCAATTTAAATCACTTTTATTGCAGGAATTATTGGTAAGAAACACGTTGGACCAGAGTCTGTGTACCCCTTTGACTTTGCGGAAACAGAAGAGAACAATTCAATCTTACAGGTTGGACGGAACATCACAAGAATCAGAGAACTTGTTGAACAGTTTCTCAGTTCAAACAAAACAAGGTCAGACGATACATTATTAGAGACACAAATTCAAAAGTGCATTAAGTGACAAACTTCCAGATTTTCTTATGTGAGAGTCTAATACTCAATAGTAGTAGAATCTTCAAATAATGTAGTCACAGAATAATTTGAATTCATGTAGTCCAGGCAGGAAATTCTGGAACAAGTACCTTGATGTTGGCACAGGGTTCACTTTTTATGTAGTCATTGTTTGTGTGTTTATGTGATTATCTTTATAATAGATTTTTTGTTTTTTGTTATTTTTTTCATCAATGTTAATTAAATCAGGCTCACTGGAGGAAAAAAATATGCAGGAGCAGCAAAAGTATAGAATTGTAAAAACTAAGACAAAGAATAGAGACTGGATGTGCAGCAAAAACTGGATACATCCAATAAGAAGTGTGGTTTCTTTATAGATTACAGATAAAAATTAGGTTCAGAGCTCATTTTATCTACAGCCTCAAATTAAACTTTTATCAAGAATTTCTGTTTGTTTACTGGGAAATGAGGGCATGGTTTTATTCAGTAGATACATATCAATTACCATAGCCAGTGTTTTTCCTTTCTGTTCAATTGTCGAAGAGAGCTATTTTTTTGGAATTCCTATAGATTTTCACCTGTGGGACATTTTTGTAAATTTACACTTTATATTTCAGTCCTTTTTTCCTATATGTTGCATTCCACGATCCACATCGTTGTGGGCACACCCATCCAGAGTATGGCAACTTCTGCGAGAAGTTTGGGAACGGGGAACCCGGAATGGGGCTCATACCGGACTGGAAGCCCATCATTTACAAACCGGATGATGTGGAGTTACCATACTTTGTGCAGGACACTCCAGCCGCCAGATCTGACATTGCCGCACAGTACACCACTATCAGCAGACTTGACCAAGGTAAGGAAAGCACATTTACAGCATATATTGAATCTGTATGTAGCATGTACTTCATTCTTCCATGTTGAGCAACAATGCAAATTCCTAGATCAGCAGACTACAGGTATTGGGATGATATTGAAACCAGAGGTAGCACTCTATTTGTGCATGGATGTCTGGCAATCATTCAAGTTCCCAAATTTGCCCACCGACACAAATAGGAGTACCACAGGCATAGTGAAGTCATGGGTATATGATGATTTTGAAGCAGTAGATATATTTGCTTGCATGAGAAATACACATGTAAGTGACTCTTTCCAATTTCTTAATATGCAGATTATGTCCAGCCAGAGGACTGCAAACACAGTGATTGTTGTTATTTATTATAATAGTGTTGCTGTAGTACCCTGATAATTTTTTTTCTACAGATAAATTTGGCACTCACAGACTTATCTGTTTCATTTCAGGTATTGGACTTGTGTTGAAAGAACTCCAAAAAGCAGGATTCCAGGACAATACTCTGGTGTTGTACACATCAGACAACGGCATTCCATTTCCCAACGGTAGAACAAACTTGTATGAGCCTGGAATGGCAGAGCCGATGTTGGTTTCCTCACCGCTTGTCACAAAGAGATGGGGACAGGAAAGCACTGCCATGGCTAGCACCCTTGACATTGTACCATCTGTACTCGACTGGTTCAACATCAGCTATCCCACCTACAAGCTGCTCAAAAAGCCAGTCAAACTCACGGGGAAATCCCTCCTACCGGTGCTGACAGAAGAGCCAACGACAGGTTGGGACACGGTCTTCGCTAGTCACAACTTGCACGAAATTACAATGTACTACCCGATGAGAGTCGTCCGACACAAGAACTTCAGGCTCATACAGAATTTAAACTACAGAATGCCATTCCCCATTGACCAGGACTTCTACCTCTCACCCTCGTTTCAGGATCTCCTGAACCGAACAGAGGGCCACCAACCGCTACACTGGACCAAAACCCTACATGACTACTATTACAGGTCAGAGTGGGAACTGTACAACCTTAACACAGACCCCTTGGAAATCACAAATCTCGTGAATGACAAATCCTGCTCCGATATCCTGAAGGATCTTAAGGGCCGGTTGTTGTCATGGCAACAAGAGACTGAGGACCCCTGGATGTGTGCTCCCCAGGGAGTCCTGGAGGATGCTGGGTCCTATAAAGAGCATCCACAATGCATGCCATTGTACAATGGAGTATAGGCAGTACAACTATGCAATAATCCATTTCAAGATTTGTATAATTCAGTGTTATCACAGCATTTGATAAACTGAAAGCAATCTTTCAATGACTTTCATGTAAATATACTGCTGGCAGGCCACAACTTTTTTAGGAAAGTCAATCACATGTATATACAGAAATGGTCTTTTGGTATATTAGAGTTGATCATTTACAATCATAAAAATTCAGAAACCCAGAAGAAGTCTCAATCTTGCTTTTTCATTTTAGGAAATAACACTGAAGTGTTGAGAGAATTTTTTTTTAACTTGGTAACAATATTTTTATATACAAAACAGCTTACATCATTTTGAAAACTGCCAATATGTACTCTGTATATAACAAACTGGGGTAATACATAGCTGCTAATATTCTTCCTACAGGAAAAGCAGATCTCAAGCACTGGTCAATAACAGGCAGAGATTCTATCTTCTCATCCTACTTTTATCTATTGTTGTAGACTTTTGACAGTTCCTTGTGCTTTCTTTGACTAAGCAGCAAACATAGCAGGCAAGTGCTACAGAATAGGTATGAAGTTTATATGCTTTTCGCCCATAGTCAAGGGCTGAAGGCTCAGCAAGGCTTTTTGAACTGCACCGACTGCTCACTGTTAAAATATGCAAAGCACAGGCCACAATGGCACAATTTAAGTGGCTGTTGACAGTCTACATCTTGTGGACCAATGTGTCACGTACTGCTGACTCGTGAAATCCTTATCCTCATTTCCAATAGTCATAGAATGGTAGTATCTGCCTTAGAATGACCTCCAATTAGACACAACTCTTCAACATTTGATGTCCCACCTTTTTATCAAAATTCCTTTACGATCAGTGAAATGGTTTTGTGTATATTTCATATCACAAGTGCAGCTTTACTTTGATTTGAAAACTTACGCAAGACTTAAATTACTGTATGAAGATCTTTTAAAAACTTTTTTGCTGGAAGAAACAAGCCCAAAATAAAAATATTCTATAATTTTGTTTGCATTTTCATGTGATTTGGCTTTTGTCAAATATTTCCTTCAGCGATATGCAGAATTTTTTTTTTATATTCTCCAACATGCAGACCATATGATCCAATTTCGATTTGAACATTTTCAATTCTTTGTTTTCATTCTTTGCTTCATAATTAATGCAGATTGACCAATATCAAATAATCTTACAAGTCTGTCATTAACCTGTAATCTTTCATGCCTATTACTTTCCCATCTGCTGAGTCAGTAAAAGCAGTATTGTGCCAAAACATACACATATTTTCACCTACCATGTAGCATGGAGTGTTATAGCCGGCTAATTCAGTAAAAATTATGCTTACAGTATCTGTGTTTAAATTGGCCTTCAAATGTTTAAGTGATTGTTAAAACTCAACATATGGACATATTATGCCTCGGTGGTTCTTACCAACTTGACGTGATGGTAACATATGAACTAGGCAGGATGTATGGGTTACATTAATGATACACACAAGTGAACATGTTTGAAATTTTTTAAATTATGTGTACAAAGACAAATATGGTACTTATTTCATGATGAAAATCATAAAAAATGACATAAAGTGCTCCAAACTACAAAGCTGCAGCAGTATAAAGCTTAGATGCAAAATGGAAAAATTTGTTCAAGTTTCCTGTGTGTGGCAATTAATGGATGTCGTGCATGTAATTCTTTTGATGACAAACCTTTGAATTGCAAGCAGTGTGCTGATTTGTACACCCAGTTTGCACACAATGAATAGAAAACAGTGTGATATCAAAAAGGCAGAGGTGGGAGGAAACGCCGGATGACACAAGTGACTGTACCACTTTGCCTTTCAAGTTTTCAACTGTTATACCCATAATTCAATGCACTTCCTGTCAGAGTGAAGCTTACCACTCAGAAGTAATCATGTAAATACAGAATATAACATTTTCAGGACTTTTAAAGACCTAAACTGAATGACATGCATGTAAAAAGTTACAACTGGAAAAATATCTATTGTTACGAATGTGAATTCACTTCATTCAGGGGAAATTAATTTTTTTAACCAAGTTTTGGCAAGCAAGTATGTGAAACAGGATGTGAACGTTGTGCCAGAGTCTCTAAGACTGGCCACAGTCAATGTAATGTTTTAAAGTACATATATATTACAAATAAAATTTGTGATGTTGCTGTCTCATTCATCTTAGAGTGGAGTATATTTTTTTAATTCCAGTGAAATTCATCAGATTGTTGAATATATTCAAAGGTGCTTCATTTAAACTTTTATTGAGAATACCACATTTCAAAAACAAAGTGTGTTGATCTTCAAAACAGTTCTTGCCTTTTAAGGGCATTGACACTGTTGGCCTGTTGTCTGAATAAAACTTCTTACGTCACCTCTGGTATCATGATGTTGGTAAAAAGAGATAAAAACAGGTCGTAAAATTAGTATCATTCAAGGTAAAATAATTTACCAGATCAAAACAAAAAACAAAATAGAAAATAACAGTTACAGTAGGGTTATACAGTGTTTAATAGTGGTACCAGGTATCTGGAATAGGTAAATGTTCCCTGCTAGCATGCTTCACACTTGGAGTTGAAATCCCATATGCTTAAGATTTTGGAAGATCGACAAATGGTGTTTGAACCATATGGTACCATTTCTGTTGTCCATGTTATATTTAGATTATGAGGGAAACCCTGGTATAATTTGAATATTGGCAAAAGTAATACTGAAGAACATTTGTCCCCCACAAGACATCTTATGCCATATCTTAATTCTTACAATCTACGATCTCTCTGATGGTAAATTTTCATTGGTGGTATTAAAACAGGGTGAGCAAGTAAGACTGAAGTGACCTTGAAATTCACACCAAATACTTTGATAGAATGACAACAAGTTTTTCCACAAATTTCACTTCTGTGGTCTGGACTGGACAATTTACAACTGAACTGAATGCTGCGATGGAACAATATGTGAATGACCTACATGGTTTAGGAATTTAAATTTCTGATTAAAGGGGAGACATGTGACATGGAGCAAAAAACGGATGAGTAAGGGGTCCATTTTTATTTTCAACTGACGATCCCACACCTGATAATAGTCACAAGGTCGATCTGTGTGACGCAACTTGTAGATATTGTCAACATTGTACTATTATCTGATTTACGTACTATTGAACTGGTGCAGACCAGGCACAGAGTACGGAGTTGGGTACCCTGTGAAGGGCGCCTCCAAGAGACGAGAAGCTCACCCAACGGAGTTCAGGCACCAGCTGGCTCCTCGGTTCACTTCAAGAACCGAATAAAGGTCACGGATTCCTTTTAGCTCCGTGGTTAGAGAGTACCGTCCCAGTCTTTCAGATCAAGGACACAGTTTCGGCAACAGTTTAACGTAACGGAGGAAGTTTTCAATGGCGTACACTCTCAGTTCCATTGAAGTATTTCTACTGTTTTCCACGCTTTGTGTGAGCATAGGAAATGCAGCGGAGAAGAGAAATGTGCTCATAATTCTAGGTAACACTTTTGCAACTCTTCTTGTTTGATGGTCTCGCGAGTCTTATATGCAACCACATGCGATGACAATGTTAGTGTATAGTGTATACATACAGTATTTCGGATGTACGATGTGTCACTGTGCAAATGAATCCGCACAGCACCATGGCTGGGGCGCGCGGCGCGCGGGTATGCTTGCATAGCAATGCAAAACTAATAGGTTCCACAAAAAGTGATATTGATACATTGTAACATTATACATTGTACTAATTACTGGCATATGATACACACTAACGAGAATATAATACATGCCAAATATCGATCGATAAGCTTACGACCGACCATGGAGCTAAATCAGATACATTTGTAGCTCTACGGGAGGAACAATAATCTTGTACTTTCGAATAAGCAAAGAATTTTTGTGTCATCCCAGGTCAAACAATAAGTTGTTGACAGGGTCGCAGTCATGGGACAGTCACAAGATCAGTGATGTGCTTGAGTTACATGCGCTGAACATGTGGAGGGCGTCTCCATTTTAATATGGAATCAGTTTATGTATAATGGCCCTTCCCGGATCAATGCAAACAATAAACCTTGAAAATAGTTTTCACGACAAATTCACCCTGAAAACATCTGTCACGCGTTCACAACATGATACAATCTGCTGCTTGCCCTGAATCCTCACATACAGGCCTTTCCCTCAAACTAAGTGAACCAGGTTCAGCTGGTGAACTTCGAAAATGGTTTTGATGGTGACCATCTATGGTGTATCAATAAAATAAAAAATCTTACACAAGGTTATTGCTATTTAATTCATGACATATTATTACATTCAAATGTACATTGTTATATATTTTATTGAAAGCATTTAGACAAATATATACCTTTCCATTCACAGTAAATCTTGAAAATTTTAATATGACTGGTTCATTGACTCAAAATTCTTAAAAGACTGTCACCTCAGCTTTGACGATTATCCACTTGTCACAAAATATGATGGCTAGCAGACAAAAACCATTTTACGTATTTTGTGAGGTCCTAACCTCAACATGATCATAGCATTCCCAAAATGCATCAGAAGAAGAACATGTTGTGGGGTTGTTCATGTAAGATCTGTCCTCAACATACTGTAAAGGGTTTCAATTCATTGCCACAACTCAGTGTATGAGGTGGACGCATGTATAAAACAGATGATTAGTTGGATATCATGACACATTTCAAAGTCACCAACTCATTTATAATTACAGAAAACCAACATGTGGTAAAGTTAGTAATTATAATCAAATTGAAAATTGAAGATGAAGACACCTTTTTGGTAAACATACATCAATTTGGTAGAATACCAAATATGAAAAAAAAGTATTAATCTATTAATCTTGTGGGTTTTTTTACAGCTGATGACTATGGTTTTGAGAGTCAAGTGTACAACAACTCTGTCTGCAAGACACCAAACATCGACAAGCTAGCCCAGCAGAGTGTCATCTTCAAGTATGGCTACACTGCTGTTAGTAGCTGCTCACCGAGTCGGTCCTCCATACTGACTGGACTACCACAGCATCAGAACGGACACTATGGACTAGCTCATGGTTATCATCACTTCCAGGCCTTTGATAATGTCAAGAGTTTGCCCCTCATACTCAAAGACCACAATATCAGGACTGGTAGGTCAAAAGTGAAATTTAGTCGCGAGAAAAAGGAACCTTGGTTCTACTGTCAGTGATGAAACAAAGTAAAATAAGACGATTTAAACCTCAAACTATACAAGGTTCTATTCACATATTGGCTTGTCATGTCTAACAGAGAAGAGTATATTACATACACCACCTCTTATGAATATAATAGAAAATTTCTTAACAATTGGTAATTATGTCCTCTCAAAGGATAACCTCTAATAATATTCTCTATCTTGATTTTTGTGTTCTGTTTGTTCATAATTATTTTGTTTTCACTTTCCCATTCTTTAGTGTTATCTACCACCTTTCTAAATTCTTAATTCTTTAAGACAGTTCAAATCAACACTGTCCATCCTGCCTGTGTGTCTAGATATGCTGTTCTAAGAAGCAGACAAATGTTTGTCTCATGTCAGTTGCATATTTCTTGCTCTTTGTGGTTCTTTATATTCTCTTCTATGTCATGATAAACTTACTCTATAAAGCCTCTCCTTTTCCATGGTCAACTCATGATGTCTCCTATCAAGTCAGATTCTTTTTAAACACCGCCAAGATGCCGTTCATTTACGTTGATAGGACTGATTGGTAAAAAGCATGTCCA
>LD351143.1:81560-104792 GCA_001465055.1 Ptychodera flava
AGCCCTGTATTCTCTGACATCACCTATTCACTGTAATGATTATAGTGTCCTTCCTACCACAGTGGTTGTTGTGTCTGTACTGTCTAACATCTCTAAATATCGCATGCTAGCTGAAATGAATCAGATGGTATGTATCTTTTACTTTCATTGTTTTATTTCCAGTCATTATTTCTCACCACAGTTATTCTATATCATCGCATTCTTGTTATGTTGCACCTCCTGTTTACTAACTTTGAGTAATTCTTGTCTTTGTTTTCATAATGGTATCTAAAATATTCTAATTATATGTGATAAATATATCAGACATGTCTAGCCATTGGTCTGTGTTCAATACCTTCAAATTTAATGTGTCCTCACGTAAGGCAGGGAGTCTTGTCATAGCTAAAATTTCAGTTAGCTTGTATACTTGTCAAAATCTTGAGAAACAAAGTTTTTGATTATTAGTAAAATAAACTGCCTTTAGATCTTCCTTTAGGGGATACCAAGTCAACTTCAAGTGGTTTCACAATGCATCGTAATTCTAGTGGTTATATTGAAGTCTGAAGAAAATTATATTACCTGTAACTTCAGCATTTGATATCTGCTTTGGAGCGCAATAGTGGATTCATATTTAACACAGATGAGATCCCATGGTAATAGGGAACTCGAAGGTCAAGGTTTCAAAGTAAATTCCTTGAAAAACTTGACCTTGACATTCCCATTTGATCTTACCTCTCAAACAGGCCCTTCCTTCTGTACATTGGGTTCAACGACCCTCACCGCTGCACGGCCGATGCCGAACGGGGCGCCTTCTGTGAGATGTTCGGCAATGGCCAGCCCGGTAAAGGCATCATCAAAGACTGGAAACCTGTCTACTACAAACCTGAGGAAGTCATCGTACCTTTCTTCATTCAAGACACTCCAGCTGCCAGGGAAGATATCGCCAAGCAGTACACGACTATCAGCAGAATGGACCAAGGTATATAGCAATAATCATATCTTATATATTTACTACAGTAACAAGAATTGCGATACATTATCATCTTTCTGTACATGAGACTGATGTTGAGCAGGTAGCTTCCATGTAACATAGCCAAGAATATCATGATATTCTTGATCACCGAGTAGTCAGGAGTCACGTGTTCAGTAATAGAGAAACAAATTACCTAACAATTACCAATATTTGAAATTCAAAATGCTTGACATCTCGTGTTAACTCTATGGGGGAGAAAAACTGAGATGGTAAAAACTTTTCGTACTCCAAGAGCTTTAAAATGAGCCCCACAAGTTGAAAAATCAGAAAAGCATTGTAAAAGTTTTAGAGTCTAAATATCTGTCCCTGAAGTGCATTCTACCTTAACTTGAAAAAGAGCATCTTTCACTGGTAATATGTTACCATTACTTTTTTCAAATATTTCATAAATTCTTAACTTTAGAAAAATGGGAATGACAGGAGATGTTCACAATATTTTGTTTGTAAATCCATCACAGGTATTGGTCTTTTCATGAAGGAGCTAGAAGATGCAGGTTTTGCAGACAACACCCTGGTTATCTTCACCTCAGATAATGGGATTCCTTTTCCCAATGCGAAAACCACTCTGTATGAGAAAGGAATGGGGGAACCGTTCATGGTGTCGTCACCGTTACACAGACAGCGATGGGGTCAAGAGAGTAACGACATGGTCAGTACGCTGGACATTGTGCCGACGGTCTTAGATTGGTACAACATAAAATACCCAAGCTACAAAATGTTCGACATTGACGTCAAGCTCACCGGGAAGTCATTGCTTCCATCTTTACAGCTGGAGCAAGGTTGGGACACAGTGCATGCCAGCCACGACTTCCACGAGGTCACCATGGCATATCCCATGCGCGTGATTCGTCATAAAAATTACCGCCTGATCCATAATCTCAACAACCGCATTCCGTACCCCATCGCGTCAGACATAGCACTGTCAGAAACCATGCAAGACATCATCAACCGAACGATGGCACAACAGCCCACGCACTGGTTCAAAACCCTGCGACAATACTACTACAGAGACGAATACGAGATGTTTGACATCGTCAAAGACCCGAAAGAACTTAACAATCTCGCTAAAGATCCTCAGCAAGCGACTTTGTTTGCAGAATTGAAGACGAAACTTTCACAGTGGCAGTGGGAGACAGCGGACCCTTGGCGATGCTATCCGGAGGGAATTTTACTGGATATGGGATATTTTGCAAGTAATCAGTCCTGTATGTCCCTGGCAAATGAGCTTTAAAGATTGCCTTCCATTCAGAAAGCATACCCAGAACAGATTAAAAGATCTGTCGCTCAAGGGCACTCAACGCTCTCAAAGAGCGCCCTTAAGTGACAGATCTTTCAGTCTAGCCCAAAACAGATTGCACTTAAAAGTTTCGTGTGACTGTGAAGTTACAATCAATTTTTTTATTGCAGTCTATTATATACCTACTTAGATGCATTCGACTGAGGCAATGATATTTTGAATAGATAGTCTTATTTCAAATCATATTTCTATTTTCTTTTACCCATTCACTACCATGGTTCAACCCAAACCTATGGTAGCAATGATAAGTGTGGACCTCTTTACACTGAATCAGGGATGAATAGTTTAATGATAAACAGAAGCCTTCGAATTGCTTTCATTTCTGAAGTGCTTGTCTTTTGTGCAATATCTTTTCACACCTTCCAGTTTCTATACTTTAGAGAGAGGCATTTGATGCCAAAAGTGAATGTGTTCTTCTTCATGTCAAGTTTAAAACTCTCATGTGTACTTCCGCTATGTAGTTTCGTATTCTCAGATTTGTTTAAAAGTTGCTGCAATTTATTTTGTCATAGTACAAATATTTTTATAAAAGGTTCTCAATCTATCATGGGTGCATATAACTTTGTATATATCCACAAGCTGAAAATACATTACAGCGCAACCTGCCGTCTAAAGTAAATGACTGGTGCATTTTAGCTTGTGTATTTGTAAAATATGTATAATCTTTTTTTAATGAAAAGCATATTCATAAATCTCTCCATGATGGAAAAATCTACTTACTGCTTGTACTATCATGAACATGAGTGATTCAAGAGCTATTTATGTATATACAGAGACTAGCCTATGCTAATACTGGTCCAGGTTTCACTTTGTTGGGAAAGCCAAGGAGTATTGAATCACAGGAAAGTTAAGGGGTCTTTTGCTGTCATTTGAGATGCATCCAAAATCAACTATAGATATTATTGAAGCTGATTTTTTCTACAAGCCATATCTAGTACATGTATTATCCTTCCAGAAAGAATTGATACAATAATTAGCCAGACCAATACAGGATTGCATCTTGTTAAAACTGAAGCAATGTTTATTAGCAATAATCATTATAAATATAGCTAATTTTTCTTCCAGACAATACTAATGCTAGAATGTCATTTTAATAGTTCATAGTTTATCTTCATTGCAGCTTCAAAACAGGCATGCCTGACATGGCTATTGGATAGAAAATGCATTTGTCACATGATTTTACCACTTGCAACCATCCTTGAACTTTCTGGAGATGGTAGTAACAGGGTAAACAGGGTAAGCAGCCCCACATAAATATTAGCAACAAAAACTTTTGTACAGTTTCATGTATGTTGTCATTGTTATTTTCATCTCCTGTTTAAATGGTCTTAGCATGGTCACTGTCACGGTGGAATGACTGTGGTATGAGCAAATCACTCCTTATATGTGAAAAGACTACAGATTGTCTGTCACTCATGCTTTTTTGTCGAGTTTGATTTGCAGACTTGTATTTGACAAATAAATGAAAACAGTCTAACAGCTGGTATTGATTTTTGTATTTTTTGCCAAATTTTTTCAGAATCTCCAACTATTAATAAATATTACAAGAATGAACAATTATATGCGTTTTGGATATTAGCGTATAATTACTGTCCCTTTCATAAGAGAATTCCTTTGATTGGCACTTGCATCGCCAGGTGTTGAATGCGTATGTATATTGGTGTAAAGCTCTTCAGTCTTCAGTCTCTGTCGAAATCTATGATGTCGATATTAGCAATCTTTAAATCTATACATTAAATGCAGTTTTGTAGGTCCTGTAAGTCAGCTGTCCGTTGACTATACGGTGTAAATGGAGAATTGCGTAATAAGTTTTTCGAGGGTGGGGTGTGACGACCACCACATACCGCACATCTCTGATGTGTATCACTTATTTCTCATTTCTCAAAGGTCAGTATAGATATTTCCTTTTCCAAGTTCTCAAGTTTTCTGATTATCTTGATCATAATTGCCTCATATATTCTGACTCAATATCTGTTTCTTTAGAATTTCGTTGCCATTGCAGTGGCAGAAGAACGCCACGATTCCTGAGAACATACCTATATAGTTGAGCTTTTCCAAACTATCATTAGTGTTCATCATCAGATGATTTTGTTGCGAACGTCGTCAGAACGTAGTAACACTCTTTTGACACTCGTACACATATATTTAAAAAAATTAAGCGTAACTTGCATGAGAACTAGACATACAACCTTGGCGCAACAGTTTGTATCTATCGAGGGAGGATTTGGCGACTCGTGGATTGCCAGGGTGAGGTGCTAGTGCGCCCTCACAACCGAATCTGATTCTGCAAAGAGCATCCACCCCTTCGCTTATTCTGACACTGACAGCTACACGTACAGTAGTGATGAAAGAAAGTGAGAGTAATAAAAGTTACTTAACTATTGGATATAAATCAGGATCAAATGAAATGTCTATTGTATTATTTTCGTTGTCAATTATCGTATATCAATTTGCTTAATTATTCTAAGATTCTATTTCATCATTATTTGGTAATTCATTTATTTCGTTTTTTATTTGTTTTATTGTCAGTCCTTCATTATATAGCCGTTCTGTCATCGATTACGTTTCTTTTTACCAGTTTTACATATGAAATTTATCGCCATGGCATAAGTTCTTTTGACCAATGTGTCGTTATACCACAACTTCAAGACGGGAACTTTACAGCATGATCATATAAGCCTACCACGGGACAAGAAAAAAGCAGTGAGATAATCCTCCGCTATGCAGGTCATCGGTGGCGATAATCTGATGATAATCCAGTGGGATTTGGCTTAGCGACTAACAGATATGGCCTGTTTTCTTCGAAATACTATGCCGAAATTCCAGTTGACTTAGTGACAGAACTGTCTAGGCCAACCGTTTAGGCTTGCGGGTATCAGAATGTTGTAAATATTCAACGAATCAACGAAGTGTTTGTCCTCATAACACTGAAATATAGCAAAACGTATGAATCGGCGTCCATCGTATCAGAAATAAGTCCTTGTGGTGACACTCTCAGGGGTAGTGGGTACCCGTGCGTGTTCCGTCGCGGAAAAGGGGGACTTTTTGTTCATCATCAGGGTCCATGAATTAAAAAAGGAAAAGGGGTACTTTTTCCAAAAGCTGGTCCATGGTATGCCCCTTTCAAACCAAGTAAACAATGTTCTTAGATGTACAGCCATGCTAGGGCTAAATTGAAAATGAGGTCTTGTAAAATAATGACGTCATCATGGACAGTTTTCCAAATTTAAAGTTATCATGTTGCTTAAGACTATAATGAAGATAAGCTGGTACAGACGACAATATCAGAATATGGATGTGTTAACAACATTAAGAAATGGTGGTAACTGTACTTTGAAATTATCTCCGTCTCCTACATTTTGTAATGCATGTATATTTTGTAATGGACGTATTTTTTGTCTAATTTTCCTGCATTATATCTCAAAATAAGGGTTTCTTTTTCGTTGAAATTTCCCACACTGATAAGGAATGCTGTGAAGTTTTGCGAAAACAAGCTTGAGTACCCAGCTATCTTGTGTGTGCCACCGCCTGGAAAATACGTACTACGTAGACTATGGTGGTGTGAATGTTCAGCACAAGTTGTATTTTGAGCAGATTTGAAACGGAACAGGGGCATTTTCCACTTTTAGCTGATGACTGTTCCCTGCCATTGCTGGTGAATCCACCAAAAGTCATTTCAGCAGGGAGAAGTATAGTTCAACACAGTAGTTCTCGAACCCCTCAAGTGCTATGATACCTCACAGTAGTGATGTGGATGTTGTTACAGAGACCGCCCCCACGAGACGCTGTCTCTATACATTGTATGCGTTCACAGTTTCAATACATGTAGGTTCATTCAATACAGGAAGCAGGGCAGCAGGTCGGCAAACTGAACAGTCACATAGTGGTAGCTTAAAAACAACGTTCGGCGACCAGAATAAATCGAGGGAAAATGCGGCACCGTTTCTTTGTTCCGGTGGCTTTTTGCCTGATCGTCGCTGTCTTCTATGGAGTTGCGGCACAGAAGAAAAACGTACTAATAATACTCGGTAAGCAGAAATATACACTGTGCAGTCCATTTAGTTTCATACGGTCCGTCCTTGTATAAAGTGTACGGAGCATTGTTTACATGTAGTGTGATTTATGTTTTGTCATGAGGCAAGGGTGGGAGTTGTTTTGGACCACCAAATATTGGATTTGAATCTCCTTACGGTGTAGAACGAACAAGTGAACATCGTACATTTTGCAACCACCTGTGGATGTACATTGCACTTTGACGGAGTGCAGGCATGCATCGCTGTAACGTACAACGATTGCAGTCGGTGTCTGTGCTTATATCTAATATCATTCATGGTACTTCAGTGCATATGCAAATACATACCGTGCTCTGGTTGTTTCTGCGGGTGTATGCTGAGGCATTGGCAGGTAGAATAAAGTGTTATCATTGATTTTGCCTTCCTCCGCATGCATATTAACCTTGCTCATGTACGGCCACGACCACTGTACGCTGGAGTGACCATGATCAGGTCATGTTAATGGACCTCAAACGGACATTCTCATATAGTGTGAACAGTTCGTACGCTTCTTGGTGAAGCATAACAGCCCGCGTGTAATAAGATTACAAACAGTATTTACGCCTTATTGTCCCTATAGTTAAATTGCTTTAAGTTCATATAAGCGACTGTGTCCACAATATTCAATAGGCCTATAGCCGTTTGCGCCGCAATACAGATAGTTACTTGCATTAAAATTAAGACAAAAATAGGCTGTTGCATACTTGACTGGATAATCTTAAAGGTCATCTAAGGCCACCTCAGTAAATTATCGATATACAGTCAAGACTTCAAAATATGACGAGCGAATCTGCATGGTGCCACACGTTTCTTTTAAATTAAAACGGCAAACGAGCGAGGGTCATTTTTCAATTATAATACAATTGCCTTTATTGTATGGAAATACAGCATCCATCACGTGCCAACGACTTAATTGAAAGACTGCTTTTGTGAAGAGTTTCAATTGAGAGCACTGAAAAAGTTTTCGGTCACATGAGCGCGTCGCTCACAATAGACTGCCATTGCACTCATAGTCATGGCCCTGTCACGAGTGTGTTTGTTCACATTGAACAATTCTGTTAACTCGGAAAGGGAGGAACTGCAAGCACTTTATAACACTTCATGTTTGTGATCGTACAATCAATCTACCACAAACAAGACACTATGAAAGCAAATAATGTTCCTGTCACTCTGTCGATCACAATCTGTCGCAGCTATGACTGTTATATTAGCGCGCCCTCACGCCTATACGCCTTTGATATTTTCTTGGATTGTGACTCGGGAAATTTTGAGAAACAAGGAATCTCACACAAATGATTGCGATTTAATCTTAATTAGACGAATGTAATATTTGGTGTATCACTAAAATCGCTTCTAATAATTGTACAATCATTATCTTCAATAAACCTATTCGACAGATTTATTTCGTTTCATGTTACTTGTGCGTAAATCGCAGATAAAATTGTTCGGAAAACTTTCCAGGCGTGACACTGGGGAGAACTTGAGAATGTGGTTGTTTTCGCATAAAAAGTTGTCTGAGATAATGAATTGAACCCTGTGTAGACTAGCCGACTAGTTGCTAGGTACTTGTCTCTGTTTCAGTGAAAATCAGGAACCGAATAAAATCTCTTCGTTGTACGAAACCCCAGGACGAAACCGTTTTTAATGATTTCTTTTGCCATGTGTGGCCACTAACTTTCGCATGCATATAGGCCCCTAAGCCTACAAGCCGAACAAGACAGTATGAAATGAGAGTTTACAGGACGCACATCTTAACAAGGTAAATGCTGTTTCGATTTGAGTCACGCTTTCAGTTTGTTATTACAGCTGATGACTACGGTTTTGAGAGTCAGGTGTACAACAACTCTGTCTGCAAGACACCAAACATCGACAAGCTGGCCCAGCAGAGTGTCATCTTCAAGTATGGCTACACCGCTGTCAGTAGCTGCTCACCGAGTCGGTCCTCCATACTAACGGGACTACCACAGCATCAGAACGGAATCTACGGACTTGCCGGCGGTTATCAGCACTTTCATGCCTTTGATGANNNNAACAACATAAGGACAGGTAAACTAAACATTCTCGAGTTGCCATACTTTATCTCAGACACGCCCCCTCCCCCCGCCAGAAATAGGGTTTCGGCCGATTTCTACCTCCAAATTGTCCTCCATGGAGTACACAATTTCACCGCCAGCACTGATTTTATTTCAGAGGACCTCTTTACCTCTAAGCCTCTCGATAATTCGCACATGTATATATGCTCAGGCACATCGTCCGCTCGCCAGTTACTTCCCACGGGAGCATCCAGCTACCCCGACAAGAGACCTTAGCCAGGGAAGATTGCTCACGCAACGCTCCTTCAACTTGCTCAGATATCATTATATATTATAAGAACAGTGAATGCCAGAAAAAAACCAACAGGGTGCGTGTAGATGTGTGGGAGAGAGTAATATGATTGATTTTCGTCGGGGTTTGACATCTCTAGCAAGGAAGTCATTATACCTGTTTATAGGCTTCTTTTTGCACAGAAGGCATACTTAAAATGACATAAAATTCAGCGCAATTTAAATCCAAAATGATACCGGACGAAAGTCTCACTCATAGAGACAGCAAGATGGACGGTATATGGCTTATCTCCTGCAAGTAGTAAGGAAGATCTTGAGAGGACCCCTCAGAAGTCAATTCGTCGAAATGTTCATTCCTTATCCCTAGTATATATCCTGATCGTCTGTAAATCCAAATATTATCTTTTTTCCTATATATTTCATCTTTTTTATCACGCATTCAAACTCATGTGTAAACGGTTCGCGTCAATACTAAACTTTCCCAGTCATGATATAACACTGAGGAAATATGTTCGCGTACGTAATATATTCCTACGTAAGCTTATGTTTTCACAACGCCACATATGTCTGCATATTCACCTTAGGTCTAATAGGCAAGAAGCACGTGCAGCCGGACACCGTTTTCACATTTGACTACGAACAATCTGAGAGAAACAACCAGTTGTACCAAGTTGCTCGCAACATCACACATATGAAAACACTTGTCCGTGAGTTTCTACATGCCAATGACTCTAGGTATCTGATTTTATTTATTCAATTTCTTTTCTGTCTCTTTGAAGTTTGATACTCTCTGCATTGTTAGTAATTTAATCTACATTGTAATATGGAAAAAAATTCCCTTTTATGGACTGGAAATATATACAGTAGCCAATCCAATTGACATTAGATGCAGAGATGGGTAACGTTTTCACCTTGGTCTTCGCTGTTCTGACTGATTAGCTATAGCTAGGTCGCTCCTTTGCAGGGATCCGATGTATACCAAGATACAACGACATATTTGCAAGATTCGTTCCGATCTATAAGTTGATTGTTACCGGTATATACAATTGTCATGAGTAAATACGGTTTAATCATTGATGCACATCATTTGTGACTTTATTTGGAGTAAATTTGGCAGTAATTCTCGGCATATTACCTTACAATTTGCATATATTTACATAGTATTCAGTTTGGATTTTCAAAAACACAGTACGCCAGTTTGATTCAATGATGTAGTGCGTGCCATACAAACCAGTTTCAAACCTTTTGCTAATACGACACCATTGCGACAATTTTAAGAGTGTATATGATATAAATTGCTGAAAGGATATTTATCTGTATCATGGACAGGCCCTTCCTTCTGTACATTGCTTTCAACGACCCACACCGCTGTACCGCAGACGTCGAACGAGGCGCCTTCTGTGAAATGTTCGGCAACGGCCAGCCCGGTAAAGGCATCATCAAAGACTGGAAACCTGTCTACTACAAACCTGAGGAAGTCATCGTACCTTTCTTCATTCAAGACACTCCAGCTGCCAGGGAAGATATCGCCAAGCAGTACACGACTATCAGCAGAATGGACCAAGGTAAAAATAGGGATGGCCCAGACGATAAGAATCCAAAGAAATGAAAGTTGTTTCTTGCTATTTTTCAACCTTGCTGCTTGCGTGTACTTGAGAAGTGAAAAACGTATGGAACTCTGGAAGGAAAAAAAGGATTTCAACATCTGCCTCCGTCCGCAAACGTCAATAGCACGTAACGAAGTGAAATATTCGTTCACTTTGATTGAAATAGAGACGGCATACGCCACGGAGATAATATGCAATTGTGCGAACGTCACTACATCTGATTTTCATGACACGGATCCTCATTTAGATTAAAACCTCCTGATATCTCATGATGCCTCCCCCTCTCATTTCATTCGATCGATTTATATGACATATGTAAATACTATCTCGGGTTTTTTACTGTCTCATTCAAGTTGTCATTGTTTTTGTCTTGACGTACCTCTATGTCCTTTTAGAAAATAACCGCATATGGTAATTAAGCTACTGTTTTGATCGATGAAAAAATTGTTTGTTGGTGGTATTGCATCCACGTCAGGATTTAGGCCCTTCGTAACTTTTCACTTATCGATATCCACAGGTATTGGTATTTTCATGAAGGAGCTAGAAGCTGCAGGTTTTGCAGACAACACGCTGGTTATCTTCACCTCAGATAACGGAATTCCTTTCCCCAATGCGAAAACCACTCTGTATGAGAAAGGCATGGGAGAACCGTTCATGGTGTCATCACCGTTACACAGACAGCGATGGGGTCAAGAGAGTACAGATTTGGTCAGTACACTTGACATTGTGCCCACAGTCTTAGATTGGTACGATATTAAGTTCCCGAGCTATGAGATGTTCAACATCAAAGTCCAACTGACTGGTAAATCGTTACTTCCGTCGTTACAACAAGATCAAGGTTGGGACACGGCGTACGCGAGTCACGACTTCCACGAGATCACCATGTCGTATCCGATGCGCGTCATTCGTCACAAAAACTACCGTCTGATTCACAACCTGAATTTCGGCATACCCTACCCGATCGCTCTCGACGTCGGGCTGTCGGAAACGATGCAAGATCTGATCAACCGCACGATGGCGCAGCAACCCACGCACTGGTTCAAGACGCTGCATCAGTACTACTACAGAGATGAATACGAGCTGTTCGACATCGTCAAGGACCCGAAAGAACTTGACAATCTTGCCAAAGATCCTCAGCACGCGACTTTGTTTGCAGAATTGAAGATGAAACTTTCACAGTGGCAGTGGGAGACAGCGGATCCTTGGCGGTGTTATCCCGAGGCTATCTTACTGGACTCGGGATATTTTGCGAAGAACCAATCATGTATGGCTTTAGCTAATGGACTGGGACTGTAAACTGCGTGAAATGCCGATTCCTATCTTTGGTGTTTTTCCCAAAAGAAATTAAAGAGCAAACTTTTGCAAAAGTTCAGAAACCCATGAATCTTTATTTGTTGAAACAAGACGTCCATTTATAGGTGCAAGGACAGTGATTTTTATAAACCATTTTAAATGCGGACAATTTTCTAAGGGGGGGGGGGGTGTGAGGAAAGGGTTTGATGACATTCTAACCGTACAGAGATTATTATTGTAATTTCAAGGTTCTTTTTGCGTATCCTAAAATACAAAAGATTATAGGTTTCAAACCAATCTGCTTTTAAATGTGCAAAACACAAGGCCGAATAAAGATATCTTCTCAATATGGAGTGTTAATGGACCAGTGCGTGTCTTTGAATGTATCTAGAAGTTGATGTCATTCGTTTATGGGAATTTAAGATGACTCACACCACTGAGATGTTCGCTTTTTCCCTTTGATACCAGCTGACATTAAGCTGATACATTTCAAATGAGTGCTTGCACTTTTTTTCACATTTCAAAATGTTATGACCTATACAAGGAAATATTCGATCGCTGTCCCACATGCAAGAGAGAGAATTGAGGGTCACGTGCACAGCTGTGGACAATCTAACTCTTAGCTTTGCCCTAAGATTGTGCAGTGTGAATGTCTGTACCTGAACATAATCGTGGAAAATAAGGAAGGAGTGACATATATTGTACCACTAAAACACCGTCAGGAGGTAGACTGGCTAAATTCCTGTTTAACCCTTTCACCACCATGGTTTGGTCCAAACTCATCGTTATCAATCGTGAATGTGGACCTGTTTACAGGAATCCGGGGTGAACAGGTCGAATCCAGATACTTGTCAAATTTTCACATAGTGTGTACTGTATAGTCATAAACATTTATATTACCAAGAGATAGTGCAGGAAACTACCCTTGCTCCAGCTTAGCCTCACTGAATCCATAGCTGGTGCTGAGAAAATCTCAAGGAACACTGACTTTGTCGAGTCTATCAAACTCTATGACTTAATTGACATCGGTGTCCATGATCTTGCACATGTGCTTGCATACTGCAGAGAAAAATGTATGTCTTTGAACATTTTTCACAGACTATAGTATGGAGTTGATTCCGATGGATGATTTAGAGAAGATACAGAATTTTTCTGTATCCCAGACCACTCACTGCATTCTCAGGCAGCTAAACACCAAACAACATGGCAGAAATCAACAGTGTTTCACTCACCATACCAAACTACCAACTATTGAAGACACCTATATATTTTATACTTCTGTAAGGGTACTGGTCACAGCCACATGTGTGATCAACTGAGAGATGTTTCAATCCAAAAGGGATAGTGAAAGGGGTGTGAACTAATGAGCTACCACAATTCAATTTAACAATGATTTTATTGACTTTGGTTTGTACCGGTATATCACCATTAACATGTATGCATCATGTATTCAACTGTATCCTTAAGTTTTTTCCATATTTACAAAAAGAGAGAGTACCAAATTTTGAACAAAAGATATCAATAATGGCAATAAATTTGCACTGTATGTATGAATAATGATCAATATGTTACATTTGGCTGCCATCATAAATAAGGGCAATTTAACATTTACTCAGTACAAAATCCATGGATTTACTCTGTAGGATTATATATTCACCCTGAAGTAATGCACCAACTTATAGATCTTACTTCTAAGCTGACAAATTTACAAAATGTTACAAATTCTCACCACAGACACCCATGACATTTAACACAATGAACTATCTTGTTTGTACAAAAATTCTATAAAGAGGGGCATAAAGTGGAGCAAACTGCCAGATATATTAGACCTGATAAACATTAAATATGAAAAAGTATTGAAGGCACTTCTAGAAAATGTAGTTAAAGGAGAGACTCTAATAAACGATGCTAGTAATTTTTGAACGTATAGAAATGTTTCAATAGTGGCACTCACATAACTTCCAAGTTCAAATATCCGTGGACTGTTTCCACTACAGAGAGTAATGAGTGTAGACTGGACAAGATCAAAAAGGGCAAGACGACATTTTCTTATGAAAGCTTATTTCAGTTCTCTGCAGCATAGTACTATATAAGTCGCCATGAAGTGCTGTTTTACAAAAACCTAATCAGCGACGACATTTATGTCTTACCACTGATGACCCTGACCTCTTGTGACTTTTGAAATCATGCAGGGATTTACCCCCAGGTTTACTGATTTTGAAGTTGGATCCTATCATAGCCCTGACAGAAGGACCTGTCTATGACACAAAAAATACAAGAGTTTCACCATTATTGACTACCAGATTACATGAAAAACTGACAACAGAAAAAAAATTCTCCCAATTGAAATAGATGATATATAAAAAAAAAGAAACTAAAGATCACAAAGACATGTGGGGGCAAAAAAGTTTACAAAATAGATAGTTCTATGTCTCTCAATGTGCAGTAATAGAACACATCTTACAGCTATATGTACAAAGTATATCACACACTATGTACTACAAAGTTTTTTAAAAGGGTCCCTTGTGATAAAAATACCATGGCTAAATCTTAGAGGCACAAAGTTTACATGAAATAAATATAATATCATTCATTTACATATTAGGTACACCTTATATCTATGAGGCATATCGGTGTGACTAAGAACACTATTGGAACTAATTTGGGAGAATTCAATCCTTATATCCTTCAAATTTCTCAGAAGTGTTAGGTGCCTTAGAGCTGAAAGTTAAAATATTACAAATTACTCATAAAAGTAAGTGTATTGCGACAAAGAAAAGCAGATGAGGTCACATTTGCTGATTAAACGTACATTTCTTCACTATGCAATTATCCGAAATTAGCTCCAATCGTGTTCTAAGATATATAGCAATGTACAGCTCAATGTAAAACAGATACAGTAATAAAATTAATGACTTTAAAATTTACACAAGAAATATGAAAATTTACATAAAGGTATATTTCAGTTCAGTTTTGATTTCATCAGCAAATCATTACTTACAAACAAACAGACCATAAGAAGTTGAAGATGAATTAGGAAGTAAGACTTCACATTCTTTTCCCATCATGCACTGCACATGACAATTTCAGAGCAAGTTTTAAGAGTTAATGACATTTGCTTGGAATATCATGGATAAACACTGATCAAAATATATTCATAACTTACTAATTATGAAATATTAGGTCCTATTGAGTGCACATTCTCTATGATTGCCGTGTACTCTGACAACTTCATCAACAATGTGTACACTACCAAAGTTCTTCCATTTACTGCCGGGACTCTGAATGATTGACATCCTGCAGGGATCCACTCAAGGGTCTTAAAATTACAAAAGCGGTGAAGTTTTAACGGTGAAATTTTTAACAGAAAGCGCATCGGTATTTAACTTACAATAAGCACAAGAGTTCATTTTCGCAATTTGGAAAGAGCAGCTGCACTGATCCGTAATTTTACTGTGTTGATGAAGAAACCGAGAAACAGAGAAAAACGATTTGATGCAAACGTTTTGTGAAAGACTGACTGTATACAACAGAAAAATAGTTGGTATAAACATCCTTGCAGTTGTTTGTTGCCTGGAATGATCTATGCTTTGTAAGGTGATGCTGCCGGTGACATCGAGGTTCTGGAGCTACTGACATAGCTCATGATGGCTGACTGCAACATGTTGACACGCTGAGCCTCCTCGTCTTTGATCCTGGCGATCTCAGCCTCTTTAATCCTGGCTCGTTCCTGCGTGGCTGCCAGTTCCGACTCCTTCATAGCCAGGGTCTCTCTGTGATACTTGGACTGTTCCATCATTTGTTTCTCCAGCCGTGAGCATTTGTCCCGGAGTTCGTCAACTTCCTGGATGTCGGCCTCCATCCTGGTGATCTGTTTCTGGTAGCTCAGCTTCACCTTGGCAACCTCGGCCATGGTTTCGTTGCTTTTGCCAGACAGTTCCTAAGAAATTGAAAGAAAAAATTACGTAAAGATTTCATGACAAAAAACAACAGAGTAAATTAAGATTGAAAGTGCATGGTGTAGCGTTACCTGTGCTAAATTTTGATAATTTTAATTTATCAATTGACAATGAAACAAATATCTAAATTAATGAAAAAATTACTAAAATGATAATTTTCTCCTACACAACGATGTGATTTGTTCAGTTTGAAAATTGCTGTAGTGGTCACTGCAGCGATGACAGTGAGATGCCATACCCATAAAAGGAAAGGTGAATCTTCTTTGTATATAGAAAAGTAGAGTAGATGATGTCGTTCCTTCAGTTTTTGCTTTTACTACCGGTAGGTTCTATGGCAGCGGCCAATTGAATTCCTACCTCAGAAGCAATGATCAAGTGACGCATACTCAAGTAAAAAGACTATACATGCAAGAAATGATGTAGAAATGATATACACATGAACCATCTGATGGTTGTAACTACGTTGATTTGTAACTTAAGAGGCTGTCTCCACCTTTTTTTGGCAAAACTGGTCTTCATTACATCTGAGAATATTTATTCACCTGATTCAAGTCTTCAATTTTCCTCTTCAGGGCTTCCACTTCCAGGGTGGCATTACTGAACTTAGACTGGAGTTCTGCGATGTTTTGGTTCTGCTGTGACGAGTGCTGCTGAATGTCATCCTTGGCGATTTGCAGCATGCGTATCTTGTCTTCCAGGTGCTTGCTCCTTTGTTGCTGTGAGTGATGAAGAAAATACAAAATTAAAATCATCAGAGTTGAGAAAATTTCCTTTCAAGGAAAAATAAGTTTATCACAGAAAAGTGAGCTGCATTCCTGATACAATAGGTTTAATCCAGGATTCCAATGGACCATGGTACAAACAAAACTATGTGTGTAAATGCTCATAGAAATATGTGTATTTCCATATGCGTTTGTACACATGGGTTTGTTTTTTCTGCCATCACATGATCTTTTAGGCATACTAAATCTGTAGACTTGGCATCCTTTCCACTCTGGAGTAGAACCATTGTGGAACATTTAACATGAAATCTGCAATATTCTTGATTGTGATTGTAGGTTTATTACCAAATACAGCAATGCCTTATATGTGATATCTGCTGCTGCTGATAGACTTTGGAAAAAACTTTGTCTTTGTAAGGCCAAGAAAAATAAAAAGTTTATTTCTCATCCTAGACATATTGCAAAAATGATGTGGTGACGTGAGTTTTTTTCTTCTCAATTTTTTTATTCTTCAACCAACAAGAATGCACAAAAAACACGAAAACAACGTAGGAATGCACGCAGAGATAAATGCACAGCAGTGTTGCTTTGGTATTTTGTGTATAGCGACAGTTCTGTGGTTTGACTTTTAGTGCAGCAATGCAGAATTTTGACAGCTTTAATATAACAGTGACATATGTGTACAGTTCTGAATAGAATGTTAGTGTCAGTTATTTTGTTTACAGTTCTGTTTTATACAGCACTGCGTTATGCACTATCGTCGCGTATTTTTGTGTTTATTTTTTTCATTTTATTTCCTCGTGAGCAGAAAAAAAGCTTGACGCAGCGGGTCTGAATTGACACACACGAGGATGAGAAACAAACTCTTTATTTTTCTTGGCCTAAATGTCTTATTTGCTGCAGCTTATGCAGGTAGTTGGATCCTCTGACGTTTGATTTGTATGGTTTTTAATAAGAATACCGGTAGGAATGGTAACAAAGTACCTATTTCCCCATTCTTGGAAGAGTTATTCCCAAAAGTCTCCTCATAATTTTCAGACAAATATTCAATTTTGAATATTAATGATGGAGCTGGATGTCATCAGGATTGAGAGCTATTGTGCTTCTAAGGTCAGAGTCCGACTTTGCACCCATCATAAATAAAAACCAGTGCGTAATAAAAAACAAAATTGACATTTTATTTTTGAGACATGTAGAGGGGCTCGAAAGGCTTGTGCTTTGGTCATGAAACCATCTTTGGAAAGAACACCATCTGATTAAAGGCAAAGAAAATCAGCAATTACATGATGCACAATAGTATATTGAAAATGTATAACACCTTTGGCTGTATGCATAAATAATCAGCATATTTTGTTCGGAGGGGTGTACAACATTATTGTATATCACTGCATACATAAAGATGTCCTTTGAAGTTTCATCTCATCACCATGTACATGTATATGATATGCTCAAAATTTTAAAATTGAAGTACACACTTTTTAATGATCAAAGTGTTGAAGCAAATGCCATTTCTGGAGTTTAAATTGACCAGTCCAGATGTGAAAACTGGTAACAGTGAGACATTCTGGTCAAACTCATCTGCTACTGAACTAAAGAGCTGTCTACTTGTATTGTACATGGTCAACTCTCTACTGCTTGCAGTAAATGGTTCAATTTATTTTCCAATGAAATCAAACAGTGACTGGACTCTCATACTCATCATTGAAGCATATAAACATGACAAGTAAGACTCGTCAAACAGCCACAGCAGGTCAACCTCTGAAAATTCTAATCTTTGGCAAGATGCCAAAATCAGAGAATGCAGCTGCAGCTATATTTTCTGATTAATCGTGTGCATTGCTGTCAACTTTGCTGTCAAAGTATTTACAGATTTGTTGGAAAGATAAAACTCTCATGGTTAGTATTCAAGAGATTAAAATGCCATGGAGCGTGATGTGTCTAGGCAAAGTCAGTGGCTATGCCAGCTTCAAGAATAGCCCTGATTGCAAATGACGTCATTTTTGTCTCTCGTTAATAATTCATAAATAAATATTTGTCTGCATTTTCTGCATAAACAACAAAAATAAAACCTGCTAGTGTTACAATGACTACTAAAAGTCACAATAATTCGCATGAATTTATGGCTCAGATTACAAACTGCAACAACAGCCGTGCATGCAACAACAAAATTCGTCCAAATTTTAGGCAGCGTTGTTCGATGTTGCGAGCATGCAGCTATATCTAGTAACAAACCTAAAATCAAGATTAACACTTTTCAAACCATACTCAGCACTGTGATTTAAAACTGCCATTCGTATTATTAGTTGTTTTTACGGCTAGTAGCAGAAAATTTTGATAATTTTTCCATATTTTCAGTTTCAATATCAACTATGGTTTCTCGTTCTACTCTCTGAAGCATATTGTGATACACATCATGTCAAGCTTGTCAACACAGCCTGTACTTGTGTAAACTACATTGTTTTTGTTGATAAGTGATTTCTGGACCAAACATTCAATTCAAACATTACTGTAACAGTGCATTTTTCATGTAAATACACAGCATTTAAAAGCTAAATAGTAGAAGTTTGAACATTCATTTTATAATCAATGGCATGAGGACTCTTTTCACACAAATGCTATCTTTGTGGGAGTTTTTCACTGATTTCATAAACGATGAGGAATCTATCAAACACATAATTTCTGGCTTTCCTATTCTCAGCGGCTGTGAAATTTGTCCTTTTGATGTTTTGTGAGCCTAGATTAATTCACCAGGGACGTAAACTCTGCAACAGCTTGCATCCTTGGAACTCTAAACAATAAAATCAGTGTAATAATCCTGATGATGCAATGTATTGTGACATCTGTGGGGATGGCAAGGCCAACTAACACAGTACAAATGGAATGGATTTCTCCCCAAAAACTGATGAGGGCGCTATCATCATTACTGGTTCAAAACTTCAGCAGACTTTTTTGAATAAATATTTCACAAGTACTCAGGCAGACACTGATGCATTAGACACCTGTTAAGGGGTCTGTGGCACTGAATGTCGTACAGGTAGGAAGATTCAAATCGATGGTACCGTGGTAATGCCTGAGAAACTAACAACAGATCTAGAAAAGATTGAAGGAAGGGCAAAGTGAAGCAAAGTCAAGAATGACTGATGGGTCAAAAGCAACTGATGCTTCACTATGTAATTTTATTTCCCCCCTCTGAGTCCGGAATAGCGGTAGGCATTTCCTCCCCCGCCCATTATGTCAGACATCATCAGGAATTCAGGGTTCAAAAATCAAAAGAGATATTTCTGTAATGAAATCCCATTGCCATTTCATCAGAAAAGTCTTTTGTACAATTTTATCACATTTGAAGCAACATTTGAGCAGGCCAGAGTACTGTCTTTGGGAGTAAAATCAGTATACCTCTTCTTCCTTGATCCGCTGCTTAGCCTGAAGTAGATTATCCTCATGAGACATCCTTTCTGTCATCTGTTGGTTTTTAATCCGACTCAGCTCCTCTTCCAAGGTGACTCTGTGATGTTCAAGTTTTTGAATCCTGTCTTTGAGCGCCCTCTCTGTATCCTCGCAGTCTTCTTTCATTCTCTCCAGGTCCCTGTTGTGTTTCTGCTGGGCCTCTCGCAGCGTCTCCTTCAACTTCTGTTTTTCAAGGGTAAGTTTTTCTGATGAGAAGGTGAAAAATTTGTTCCAAGTGTGTCAATATAGTGATGTAAAAGTTTCTCTACAGTGCTGTTGACTGTCAATTTTTCATTGATCCAATGCCATTTTGCCTCTCTCTGTCTTGCTGTTATGTATCTTGCACATGTGCAAGGGGGATTCATACGCCACTTTCATACAAATAATGAATGTTCAATTGTAGTAAGTTCTACAATATAAGCAGTCACTTAAACCACCAAACCAATTAAATCATTCAACCACTTTCTGTCTCTCAAAGTTTTCTCTCTCCAGTTTTCTTGTATTTTTTCCACCATTATTTTTTCAGGGGTACCTATGAATCAAGCTGAAATAACTGTGTTCAAATTGTCAACACAGCCAAGAGTGTGATTTCCAATATTTGTTGAGCACTTATTTCCAGTCAAGACTACAATTCACTTGTAAAATAACAATGTATATTGTGCATAATATTAGGCTAATTCTTTACGTATCAAAGAACTTTGGGGAGAAAAACAAAAATGTCCCATAAAAAATACTACCAAAAGTTACCAAAATAGTCCCTTCCACTTATATTTCTGTGATTGAAAGTAAAAGACTACCCATAAATTTTCTAATCAATGCTCAGTTACAACCTTTTCCCTTTTTTACTATACATCAGCCTGCCATGATATCTATCTGCAACTGTACTGCACAGACCAGAATATGGAGATTCCAACTGACCAAATTTGCAGGCATAGAGGAACCTGTGCACTATAGCACAGAGGTGTTTGGCTTACAAAGAACTGCCTTTGCTACAGTTGTTTTCAACCAATGAGATCACGTGTTTCAGGTCACATGCTATGGTACCCCCTAGATTTGTGCTGAGAATACTACCTTCTGCCTGGGTTGCTTTCACTTTCATTTCAGCGTTGAGTTCAGTGATATCTTCCTTCAGCTCATAGATCTGTTCCTTCTGCTGCTGACACCGCCTTTCCAGGTCGTCCGCTTTTGTCTCCAGTTTCATATTTCTCTCCTGCACATCTCCCAGCTCTTTCAAGTACTTGGATTCTGAGGAGATTCTGTCCTGCTCAAAGATCAAAGGAAAGACAAACAAATAAGAACTATGGCTCATAATGCATGATTTTATTTAACTTTCTTTCCTAAATATCCAATGTTGACAATGACAGTCAACACTGCATCATTTTCCTGACCTTACCCAGACTCTGTCACTCTATTTCCCTTTACAGACCCAACTACAACCCTTTCACCACAATGGTTTGGCCCAAAACCCATTGTTATCAGTGGTGATTGTGGACCTGTTTACAGGAAATTAGGGGTGAACAGGTTAACACAGAAAACATTTGGGTTGTAACAAAATCCGGTAGTCAAAGGGTTTCATGATTGATCACTTTTAAGACATAAATGTTCGTGTTATCATAAACCATTTTGGCGATTCACCCCTATTTTCCCACACATGGGTTCACCCACCCTGTTGAAAACGATTGGAATATACCAGAGTCTGCTGGAGGAAGGGGTGATCACAGCCCGGAATCAGCGACCTGTGACACTGCTCAGACAATTACTCATGTGTAGTCAACACCTGCCAGAGCTGTCTATCTGTTCTCCGATTACTATGTTAAGTTTGTTTGCAAACAAAAAGTTTTCTGGGCAAAGTTCCTTTTAGAAAAATTACTGACTCACGCAGCCAAAAGTTGCACCAGTTTTGGGGGCAAAGTTTTGTCGACTCCAAGGCAATAGACACCTCTCTACAAAAGAAGTCTGATTATTGAATGTCAAAAAGACGGGTCAAATTTTGGACAACAATGTCATCTTTACCATTTCTTTGCTGATTGGCATAACCTAGATCAGTAAATCTACGTGAGAAACCATGCATACTCCCCTTATTATAGGATACGAGAATGACACATTAAAAGAATAATTGGTACATAAATCCTAAAAATAATAATCTGCTGTTCAAATACTGCAAGCTGGGACAGCCTTAATCTACAGCTGTCCTTCAAATACCACAGATATTCATATTGAATACATGGTGTACCGTTAATACCAATAGGTCAAAGTTTATGCTCTCATAATCTAGGATCAGTATAATTTGGGAGTTATTTTAATCATTAAACCACCGTAGTTTGGCCCTAACAAATTGTTATCAATAATGAGTGTGGACTTGTTTCCAGGTAAATAGTGAGTAAACAGGTTGAGGCAGAATGTGTATGACAAATCACTGTTACATTGTAAGACTCACAAACTCTGTACATTTCGGTCTACAGCTTGTGGGGGAATAATCGTCTTGCTTTTGTGACAATAGAGGTAAACAGCAAAGAATCACAGAGTAGGATTCAGATTCTGATTCAGAAATACCAACAACAGATACAAACGATATCTAGCCAGGTCATTGCATGTCATAGGGACATTTTGAAAAGTAACACAAAATAACGGTACTTTTATTTCAGAATGAAGGTATCAAAGTATAGACTTTCATACAACAATAAAATAATATCAAAGTAATATATATCATAAAACAATAATAATTCCTACATCTTTTTCTGCTTTCATCTCCTCTTGGTGCTTGGTAACCATTTCTGCATTCTCACTCCTTGTTTTTTCTAACATGCTGACTACGTCATTGGCTTTCTGGTTTGCCAGGGCAAGGCTGGCTTCTGTCATGGACAACCTGTGAAAATTTAATGATTCAAAAAGGCACATCAGTACACGGATTCATTTGCTCTGCTCTGTAGAGCAGTTTCACATTTAAATAGCTGAGGGACTTTAATAGGTTTAACTTGTACAGGTTCTGTATCTTCATGAGGTAGTTGAACAGGTACATCCTGCTTGCCTGCAAAGTTTTCTGTCCGACCGACCAAAAGAGACAAAGAAAACATAGAAAAAAGAATATGAACACTGTTTGCAATTCACTTTATTTGTGAACCATCCAATGTTGTTATCTACATAATGCAAAAAATGGAAAAAAGGTTGGTACAACTTAGAATCATGATGTCAACAGGAAGGGTAAAATAGTGTCTGTACCACTCAGTATATCCATGGATACGTACTTTGGTGCAAGCCCTATCAGAAATACATGATTACCTTGTCTGCACATACAGCTGTCCCTAAGTCTATTCCCTGAAAATTGAATTTTGCTTTTTCACACGGTAAAATCTAGAAATCAAGTGTATATAACTTAAGCTGTATGCCTTACTTGGCTGCCAGAGACTTGAAAGCTGACTTTCTTTCCTCCAGTGCTTCTTGTAGCTGACCTATCCTGTGAGCTGTATTTCTGCTGCTTCTTGATAGGGCGTCTTGCTGATGATCCAGTCGATCCATTAA
>LD351143.1:120950-138396 GCA_001465055.1 Ptychodera flava
AACATTTGCAGTGTCTCGTCGTATTTATCAGTAAGGCCAATGACAGCAAACAACTGTTCCATATTGGATAGTATAAAATCGAGAATCCTGTTCCGCCCCTCTCTATCGAGCCTCTCCTCCAGGAGGAGTATTTGTTTGTACCAGCAAGGTATGTCGACGTTTCTCCTTCTGATATTGTCTTTCTTTTCCATCAAGCCAACGGCCTCCTCATCGTATCGGGCTTTACAAAATTCAGGGTTGTGCAGTAACTGGTAGAACACAACACTTCCTTGGGTCAAGGCCCACTGTCTGACAGTCATATGTTCCGCGTCAGCTGCTTGGCATATTGGGTCCCTTGACGCTTTCTTGCAGTACATGTAAGACGAGATCGTCCGCTCGATGGGATCGCGGAAAATTGTGAAGTAGGAACAGGGCTGGTCGACGAAATCGCAGACACCAAGTGAGAACAGTCCGAAGTACGCCCTCTGCCGTTTATGTTGCCCAGATTTTAAAGATTCGAAAAATTGGACATAGTTACTCATCCATATGTTTTGCGGCTTCTTCAGCTTTCTTTTCTTGGCGACATTTTCAAGACACCTATTCGTTGTTGTACCGGCCGCTTTGGGAATGTGGACGTAGGCAATCGCTGTGTTTTTCTGATAACGATTTACAGGAAATAGTTTTCGATCATGGTCTTGGGTTGTGAAAAAATTGGGGAGTGCTTTCGTCACATCCGACCAAAGAAAGTATGTCGCGACGTAACCATTTCTTTGCTTGCTCAACGTTAGATCAGTTTCAGCAATATTTGACAAGGCTTCCCCAGGTATTAACCGGTCCTTTTGTCCAGATTTTCCCGCAGTTTTGTTCTCATTTGGAGATATGTGTGGTGCCCTACGAAAATAAAGCACAGTCATCAATTTTACAAACATTAATTGAAATTTTTGGAATCGGTCGATGAAAAATGAAATTATTTATTTTTGATGTAAGCAAACTGGGAACGTTTTGGAGTATGTTCTCACCTGAAATAACGTCTGTACAATGATGTTATCAGGATGCTGCTGACAAGCAGGATCAGCAGAGAGTTTTTGATGGAGATAAATTTGAGTCTGCGGAGTCTGAGCATATCGTCGTGGTATTCGGCAATCTCACATTCGTTAGGGCTGACGATGTGACGCTGCAGGGGAAAATGTATTTCGGATAACCTGATAAGAACTACATAATTAGGAGGAAAAAGTATGGCTAAAACGTTTGCTTGTTACACATACATGCCTCATACTGCTCATAACTGAAGACCATATGTATAAAACATAACATCAATGACACTTTGCTCACATTTGGTTCGATGTTGCACGCCAGAGTGAGTGTACATTCGATATTTAATAGCTTCTACGGGCCTTAACTTGTAATAATCATAATGTTAAGTGCATTTAAATACATTGTGATGCATAGTCCATCAAATACCAGGCGAAGTATATAATTGTTGACAACTGTTGCAATGGGACACACACATACATAATACCATGCAGCCCGGAACATCAAAATTAGCGATATAATCTATCATACCAAGGTAAAGATGTCCTCTTGTGATATTGCATTACAATGAATTAATGAAAACATTATTTGGTTAATCATCAAGCAGTAATATTTAGGAAAACAACTTATTATTGGCTTGGAGGTCTTTGGTTGTATTTCTGTAAAAATATCACTAACATGTAAAATAGTGACTCACGCTTACTGACATTTTCACGAACTTTATACTTTTGCCTTTTATTATTTTTTTATCAAGCATACGTTTTGCCAATGATACCTGAATTCAAACAAATCCCCATTTACAATTTAGCATGCACCTGCATATCAAACACTAAGGTGTAATGTGCGGCGGTTCTCATGTTTTTGTAATTCGACCAGAGAATTCCAGAATGAGATATTTGGTATTTTTGACCAAAAACATACATTCAAAGATTGTTACACATTGCAATATTGCATATGTTGTCACAATTGGAACATACTCAACAAAGTTAATCTCTATGAACATGCATACCAAGTTTCAAAGCAATCGGACACAGGATTTCAAAGAAAATGATTCCTTGAAAAAATGGGAATATACGCAAATTTCACCACATTTTGAATACATCTGACAGAGGTCAACCCAAGATCATGCATATCAAGTTTCAAAACAATCCAAAAAGAACTTTAGGAGAAAATGATTTTTTGACCGAAAATGGGAAAATTTGCCCCAAAGTACAAATGGAAAAATTTCACAACAATTCGAACAAATCTGACGAAGGCCAAACTTAAGATCATGCAGGTCAAATTTCAAAGCAACGTTACAAGAGTTTAAGAGGAGAAGATGTTTTGAATAAAAATGGGGAAAATTGCACAAAAAATACCGGCACTATAACATTCACCACAATTTGGACAAATATAAGTCAAATCGCCTTGAAGGACCTGCATGTCAAGTTTCAACCACATCTTACATATGGTTACAGAGTTTAAGCAATTTGCAGGATTTTTCCCTTTTTACTTCATTTGCATGTTTTTTACACTGACACGTTCATTTGAACAAATTCACATCTCCACCCCTGAAAGTACCAATACACCAGTGCTACGGTTTTTGAGTTATTGAAGTCGACATACATACATACATACATACATACACACATACATACATACATACATGCATGCATGCATGCATGCATGCATGCATACATACATACATACATACATACATACATACATACATACATACATACATACATACATACAGACAGACATACAGACGCCGCCGACACACCATATAAGCTCTCTTTGATGTATATACACATACCGAATGTGAGTTAAAAACAAAATCATGTACAAAGTTTAGAGTATAACATTTGTGCACAGACTATATGACCTGATATATCTAATCAGGTCTCGCCATTTTGTGTGCCATTCACTGTGTGTCAATTCAAACAACAATGACATGTCATCCGCAAGCAAGCCAAGTTCAAACACAACAGTCCATCCATGGTGGCTACTATACTGTCGTTCAAACTCTATGGTCTACTCTAGTGACTTCATGACCATGGGCCCGACACTCGTCAGGAGAAAAGACCTTTGGAACCTGACACGGATGTAGCGTGGCGAAATAATCAACAACCTGTTGTGGCTGAAACAGAAAAAGCTATTTGTGGCACTTTTAGAGCTACGTTAGATAATGGTTTAAATGAGCTCCTGTTTAAGTCGCAAAACCTGAGTCTAAATGAACATCTTACTGTGTCCGTAGTTTACGTGGTGTCATCAGCCAAAACGGAGATAGTGGTAAGGCAACAAACTGCAGTGATAAGTACCGGGCCCTCAGTGTTTAGTCTTTGGCAAATATGACGTCATTGGTTTGCGGCAATACCTTTTCTTCCATGTTGCTCAGATGCACGTAATCCGAAACGACACTTGACCTGACTCTAAAAACCCAAAGCGAGCACACGCCATTACTGCCATTATTTTTTCTCAGTACGAGGACCATTCGTGGAATATTTACTTGCTGTTTGGCTGTTGTTATTTTCGGCAAGTTTAATACAGGGTAGTAACTAGAGTCTCTCGCCGGAAAATATGTTTCAATTACTGTCACGTTTTTATCAAGGTGCACGCGGAAAATCTAGGCTTATTTCAGTGGGGCGGCAACATGATATCATAAAACAGCAGCTTTCCAAGGGAACAATCTTTGCACCTGCTGTTCGGGCATGTTCACGCAAAGGCCAAGAAAAAGATATGTGTCAAGAAGCACGACTAACCTTTTATCGTACCGCGATCCCGATGGTATAACATTTGCTCAAATGACTGCTGGTCAAAAATCAACACAGATCCACCGATGCATAATTACCGTGATATCACAGTGTGTACACTGTAATGCCCGTGGAAAAATGAAGATAACATTTTAGATCCATTATGATTACTTCAAAATTGCACGTTGGAGATAAGAGATTACCCTTCACATTTTTTATCTGTGCAGCAGGATAAGAAATGATCGAACGCCACCATTCGTTTGATCTGTGTACGCACAAATCAAACGAATGAGAAAATATAGTAGAAATAGCGTGGTATGAAATTATTCAATTTAGGCGTAAGTTTAGATATATGCACCTTAAAAAGTATGCAAACATCTATTTTAGGCCTCCTGAAAGGTCTAAAGTTCGTCATTCTTAGAAAAAAAAGGTTAACGAAGCAAATAAATTTCTTCCTGGCCTTGTTTGATTACCACTACGAAGAACATCGTACCACGTAATCAGGAAAATACTCCAGTCTGCCTAAACGCTTTGACCCCTGTAATGTTAATTGCGGTGTGGCAGTGGATTTGACATTGACACGTTAAGTGCTGCATTTTACGACGCCGTCAGATTTGAAAGAATTGTAACTTTCATGATATAAAAATCGTAAAACGGCGCGCCGTGGTGGGCGACAATTAGATGACATCTTTGTTTTGAATGTCCAACGAAGTTTACGAACAAGTAATATACTTATGACTTTCGGACTACTTTATTAAGGAGCAAGATCGGTCGATTAAGAATACCGGGATCAGAGTGACAAATATTGTGAACGAAATTCCAGATGGAGCGGGGACAGGAGGAAGGCAAACGGACTTCAGAAAAAAGGAAAAGAACATACCAAATGGGAAATTGCGTCAAGTACAGTAAATTTTCGATCGGGGTCGAACTCTCAACGTACGATACCCTGTCAACTAACGAAGACTCCATAATCAAAATCGCGGGGCCAAATTCCCGCTAAAAATTGAAAGTGTGACGAAAACACTATCACGCCTTGTGGCTCCATTAGCGGCAACTTTTGATCATATTCCAGTATTTGTTTATGTATGTAAAAGACTTGTTCTACCGAAAAGATCGTGTCGAAATGCATGGCGTGACATGTAAAGCTTGTCTACACAACCTGTTTGTGTTTAATGTTTAATGTTGAGATCTTTAGTTTTAGTACAGGTTATAATTTACTTGTCAGCAATGTGAACTGTGTACGGTTCAAAATGCGTGTTATTTGCAAGGCTGAAACTCTCTATTTCAACGTACCGATGGGAAGAGAAGAAAAAGAGGAATTATGTGCTTGAGGAAAAATAATATCAACCAACATCAAATATTACGCCCAGTTTTGCCTTTAACGATGATGCATGGAGAAATTAGTTTTTCGATAACGTTGGAAATAATATCAGGTGCTCTCTAAAAACGTTAATTTTGATGTTTGAATGTCGCTGATAATCATCAACATGCCTCCTTCTCCTCGTTTCGCGTTTAAAATGTACCCATGATGTGCAAATGGTTTGGGGTCAGGCATGGGTTATGGGAAAATACTCAAATGGAGAGACTGGAATAATAAATAAATTCTCTTCACTCGAAACAGAACGCGAGAGAAGATGGGAGGGGAATGGCTATGGGTCCATATCTATGCTGGTAGTTTTCGGACGAGTTTTCTGTCTTTTTACGTACTGATTTTGACTTCGATGACATACTCGCCGACACCTCAGGTGGGGCGTAAAAGACGAAAACCCGTCAGAAAACCACAACCAATGCTATGGACCCACAGCTACATGTCATGATACGATCACGAGAACAGAAGAAGGTACAAAACCTGGCAGTGTGTAATATCCATGTATAAAAATAAACGGTGTTATCTTTGTAAACTCTGTTTCTTTTCCCGACGTCCTCCCGCTAGCTATTCTCCCGCGGGAAAGGTGAGCAGTAGTACATGGTAGAGAATCCAGGTATATAGAGCAAGCTCTTAGTTGGAAAAAGGTAACACCGATTGAAAGAACGTACAACTCGATGGATGCAGCCCAAACAGAAGGTAAAAATGTGGTTCAATGGCAGCAAGTCCTTCCATGAAGTACAAACGAAATTGTAATAAGTGATGGAAGGAGCAATGTAGTTCATTCTTCTGTGCTTGTGCTCGTAAAGACACCTCCTATATGGAATCTGTACAGTGGTTATTTGTACAGAGTTGAAATTTAAACTTATCATATCATCCTCTGTATATGCGGATATAACGCGTTGTTAAACCTTCTCACGCTACTACATCAATATTATCATTATTTCACGGTTTTATTTCTGAGTTCTTACAGTGGTTTGCTTTGAAGCATTGGCATTACGCAAAGAAGACATATTGTCTAAATTGAGGTGTTGCCAACACTGTCAGGTGTAATTACCGGCTGAGCAGTAATTCCAATCAACCGCAGAGAAATCAACTCTGCCATCGTTGAAACATTGTCTTGAAGCAAGTTAGATGTAGTCAAAACCAGTAAACCTGAAAGCAAGTAATAAGACTTGGACAGTGCTTGGACATATGTGGTGGTGTTGTTTAGACTACGTCTGACAGTCTGCTAGAATGTTTCAATTTTTGCAGAGTTCCTTGATTCCTTTATGATCGACTCATGTTACCGCTTAGCTGTTAATTGCACCCGACAGAGTTGGCAACACTTCGATTTAGACAATATGTCTAGTTCGTCTAATGCTAATGCTTCAAAGCAAATCACCGTCACTTACTGGTCTCTAGGCGAAAGGTAACAAGTGTAGGCATTGCGTAATGATAGCAAACTTGACACCAAAGTGAACGACCTCCATAAAAGTACATTGCAGCTAGTCAACTATGGCGCGTAATCAAGGCCAATATTCGAACTCCAATTTTCAACTATCGAACTCAACATTCAACATTCAAACTCCCAATTTTCAACTATCGAACTCAACATTCAACATTCAAACTCCCAATTTTCAACTATCGAACTCAACATTCAACATTCAAACTCCCAATTTTACACTATCGAACTCAACATTCAACTATCGAACTCAACATTTGGGATTCCTATTCCCCATTTTCAACTTTCGAACTCCACATTTTCAACTACCGAACTCAACATTCAACATTCAAACTCCCAATTTTCAACTATCGAACTCAACATTTTCAACTTTCGAACTCCACATTTTCAACTTGACTCCACATTTTCAACTTTCGAACTCCACATTTGGGATTCGTATTCTCCCTAGGCATCCCTAACTTGCTTCATTGTAGTTACCCACGTTTTCCCTTCTGTGCTATATACGTCAGAACGCGTCATAGTACGTCACATGACGTTTCGGAGTTTTAGAGTTATTCCTATGTGATGTTCTAGAGGGTCCAAAAATATGAACCGGAAACACTTGTGATGCTATAACTTCAAGATTTACCGCCGACCTCCGCCATCACTTAATTCGGTCGCTGTCGTGTCGCCTAATGACAAGAGCATGCGTGCGTGGCTCGCCGCCCCATGGCTTATTTTAAAATTAACGACTCGCTTGTTAATTTCCACACTAACAGCAAAAACACAACTCAGACACTATTTAAAACACACCAAAGCACATACAAGACGAGATGGCTGATGTGTGAAGCCACTTTCCCTTTATTACACCGTGACCACTATGTTCAACACCATTTATTTCACGTTGAGCGGCTTACAGTAACTGGACAATAGGCTCACTACACATTTCCAATGCCACTTAACTGTGACAAAAGTCTAACAAGACTCTCACACCTACGTGACACATCTCCCCGTCTGTCAGGCGGGTCACGGTCAAGTAGCAGCCTAAACAAACTACCACTGACGTGGTCACGAACGAACTCGGTGTCGTCCATGTTCAAAATTAACTGCGAGGTCACCATGTGTTTGGGACTCCCTAACAAAGTGATAAGTAGTTTCATGTAAAATGACACCGACGATTTTTTAAAGTCGTATTTGACTATATGTATGCTCATTTTGGTTTGTGTTCGCTGGCTAGTGGTCTAGGGGGACCTATGACTTCGATAGTTGAAAATGGGGAATACGAATCAAAAATGTTGAGTTCCATAGTTGAAAATGTGGAGTTCCAAAGTTAAAAATGTGGAGTTTGAATGTTGAAAATGTGGAGTTCGATAGTTGAAAATGTGGAGTTCGATAGTTGAAAATGTTGAGTTCGTTGAAAGTTGAATGTGTGGAGTTCGAAAGTTGAAAATGTGGAGTTCGATAGTTGAAAAATAATCGCAATCATACCAATCAATAATCCAATGACAGTAGGTCAGAATTCGCAAGACAATAGTTGTAAACATAGACACAAAACAACACAGAATAGACAGTAAATAGACGGTACACAAACAAAGTCATTGGGAGTTCGAAAGTTGAAAATGTGGAGTTCGAAAGTTGAAAATTGGGAGTTCGAAAGTTGAAAATGTGGAGTTCGATAGTTGAAAATAGGGAGTTCGAAAGTTGAAAATGTGGAGTTCGATAGTTGAAAATTGGGAGTTCGAAAGTTGAAAATGTGGAGTTCGATAGTTGAAAATAGGAAGTTCGAAAGTTGAAAATGTGGAGTTCGATAGTTGAAAATTGGGAGTTCGAATATTGGCCTTGATTACGCGCCATAAGTCAACATTCTAATTGATGGTTCAATTAGAAAATAGAAAGTAGGCTGATAATCGATTTTTAAACGTTTTTATTGTATCGATGGCGCACGTTTAGGGTCATTTAGGAATGAACGAGTTTTCACAACTGCTGCAAAATTAAATTATATATTTGTAAACACGCTTTTCAGGATGGTACTTTGCGGCAAATCAGAGTTTGCCTGGCAAGTTTCACTGAAAGTATGAAAAGCCCTCTCTAAAACTTCTGCTCAGCAAATAAATATTTTCTTTTTCAGACTCTTCGACAGTCTTTTATCAAATATAATTTCATTGTATCAGCGTCAGTATGGCAATATTATTGAATTGTAAACTACAAACTCGACCCCATGACGGACACGTTGGAACCGCCGATCAGATTGAACAAATAAAAATTAACAAGGACTGCAATGTCACTTGATTGAATAAAATTAACTTTTGTCCTATAACGCTTTGTGCTATCAATATTTGCACGCCGCGTTATACTCACGCGGGCACAGTCAGGTAGCAAAAGTTATTTATTACGTGCCTCGACGTGCAAATCAGTGCATTGGTTTGAATAGGAACATACGGGGAGTTCGCGGGCCGTGTGAACGATGTACTGACTGGTTTACATAGTTAGTTACCCGGTCCAGTGAAGCCCTTCGACGTTTTCGACGTTAAATGCGCGCATTGCTATTTTGACTTTCGTGAACATCTGTTTGGTGCTGGTCGAGAATGGTAAAATTGTTTTAGAATGCCCTGCAACTAACTAAACTTCATATCGCGTTAACTGTGAAGAGGCATGTAATAAAAATATTATTTCCTGAATACATGGGTTTATGTGCCCTCGCAGAAGGAGACAATTTGCCCTCCTGGCGTCGGACAAGTTGTCACCTGCTCTCGGGCATGTATTCAGGCAATTGTATATAAAACTGAATCTACCGCTTTGAGGTACTTGGTATATTGCAATGATCAGAAGGAGGACAATTGAGGAAGAGGAGTAACAACTTCATAGTCCCGGTGTCAAACTATGGATAAATATCTTGATCGGCATGTAACTCCAAGAGAGCGCACTATTTCTCCTGAGTGATTATCAAGACGGAAAAACTATGCTGGAGATTTCAGGTTACACGTTAGAGTTTATTTGTCATATCGATGAGTTTAGACGTCACTACTACAGTGCAATAATTTGTATGTTCACCATCTTGAATCAGGTTTGTTGTTTACTTACTTCATTGTTGTTGTACAAAAGACAAATCTCATAACACTTATATCTTGGACGTCATATGTTTTTAGATTTATTAGCAATAAAATTAATCTGTGTTACATGTATTAAAATTTGAAAGTACATGAATTATGAACGTCAGGGATCGATGTCATAAGCTAACATAGGGCCAAAGTAAGAGTAAAATATTTGATTTTGCGTCAAAGTACATGGCTTTTCTGATTTTTTAGGGAATAAAATTAAATGATTTATTGCACAAGTGACCATATTTGGTGATAATCTGCTGCAAAACCTAATCATGACTTTTAAAATTGCTTCTTTACAGCAATCATAATACAATGAAAACAGTGTACACATATGCATTGTCTTCATGACACACTGAAGGACGGAAAAACCAAGAAGTAAACATCTTATGATAGTTAATAATAATAAAATCACTTTTTCGTCCATTTGTTTGTTAAAGCTCCACTAGTTGTAAATTTGAAATTCCGTCATATTCAAACGGACTACTATGTAACACATATTCAATACCCAATTGAATGAGACCGGCATATATATTCTATATCTCGTTCAACGAGACAAGCGTATACTCATTCAAAAAGATCACTGTACAGCACATATACATATCTTCTCGTGCACACACACACACTTATATATATATATATATATATATATATATATATATATATATATATATATATATATATATATATATATATATATATTATAAAACACATACTTTAATTTCCTCGGGAACAGTATTTTTGCGACACCTATACACGACGGGTACATTCATATAATATTAATAAGGCAAACCACCCCCTCCCCCAAAAAAGCTGATGTGTGTACACGGCATGAACCAGGAAATATGCTAATGATACAAATGTCATGGATTGTCTTTAAGGTTGTACGCGCCTGGAAATTGAAAGATCTAAACTTGTGCTCACACTTTCCATAGGGAAACGTTTAGCTCTTTCCTTTAGGAATTTAAAATAAAAAATAGGGGTCATCATGTGGTATTAGGTAAACAAATTACCCAATATTTACCGACTCTTGCAACTTTAAAATGACTGCCATCTCTGTGTTAAGTCTATGGTAAAAAATTAGATTTTCACAAAACTAAGCCAGTTAAAACTTTAGTTGCTGTATGAGCTTCGAAGCGAGCCCCACAAGTAGTAGATCAAAAATACAGTGTAAAAGTTTGAGAGTTCGAATACAATACCATTGGAAATAATTTGGGATAATTGGATGGTGAAATGATGTCGGTTTAATCTGAAAATGTAAGTTCATCAGCTTTTCTTTTCAAGTACATACTTGTTTTTATGAGTACTTTGTAATATTGTAACATTCAGCTATAGGGCAAGTAACACTTTTGAGAAATTTGAAAAATATGTTGATCCAGATATCCCGAATTAGTTCCAATCGTGTTATATGTAAATAAGTATGCACACATCTACCTGCACATCTCGTGAGAGGATTGTAGATGAGGTCAGTAACAGAGGGCGTTTTCTTAATAAACAGGGAAACAGCCAAGCCAAAACGCTAGGATCTCGGACATGTAAAGATGTTTGTAGTTCGTATCTTCAGTTTTACTTTGTGTGAAGCAGTGATTTTGACCTTAACATGACTTTTACCTGGTGTTTATTTAATTGCGCAGTTTCAAGCAGTAAGAGAAAGTACAGTGTAGGGTGCAAACGGTTCAGATTAGTCAGATCAGTGATCTCTGACCAGTTTTTAAAAAATCAGAGAAATGATGGGGAAGAGAACACACACGATGGAAAGCAGAAGCTTAGATTGTTTCACTATACGATACTTTACCGGAAAGATATCTTGCCCGAGGTCCTGTAATAATGAAAGTCATTTTCTAGAAATTTGAAAGAGGAGTGATCGAATTCTTGCTTAATTACTTGAGTGACGATGAAATGACCACTTGCTGGCTACAATCCTCTCACATTTCTGATTTTTTAAGGTCTTAAAGCAAATCGTGGTAAGAGGGTGCTTCCACTGTGGAATAAGGTTTTCTGATCGTCAAAGCAGTTTATGTAACTATAATTAAATCCAGATTTAATTAAGAGTCAAGTAGAACGAGGTCGATATCTGGACTCAAGATAAGAGAAACAAACTTTGAAATTTTTAAAAATGGAGACGTCCAAAGTAGAAATAATGGCGATGTTGAAGGCAGAGGAGACAGTACGTGCATGACGTGTGCAATAAAGCAGACTCGAAAAACAAGAAAAGAAGCAAACAAATGTAAAGATTACATCGAGGTTGAAAATTTGCGGAAACATTCTTACAAGCTTTAGAATGTCTTTGATCAAATGAAGTATAAGAATAATTAATTTATGTTCGTGAACCTAATTCAGTTCTGTACACGGCACTCTTAGGACAGTCCCTTAAATTTGTCGAGCTGTTTGTTGAAAATGCGAACAGCTTCGTTGTAGATTTCCATATCTTCATGTAAAACTTCTCTGACTTCAGGATCCTCCATCAGATCTTTTTTCAATTTCTCAACAATCATGGTCTTGGAATCTGTTGCATTGTCACCGGAGATTTTGTACACTGATTTGTTCTTTACGTCACCAGCACAAAGCGAGTAAAATGGCAGATCATAGACTTTCTCCAGCATTTGCAAGGTCTCATTGTATTTTTCGGCTAAGCCGATAAAAGCGAACAAATTTTTCATATTCGCTAGTATGAAACTAAGAACGTGTTGCCTCCTGTCTTTGTCGATCCTTTTTTGTAACAGGAGAATTTGTTTGTACCAGCAAGGTATGTCGACCTTTCTCCTTTTGATATCACCTTTCTTTTTCATTAAGTCAGTGGCTTCAACGTTGTATTGCTCCTCACATAACTCAGGGTTGTGTAGTAGCTGATAGAACACCACGCTTCCCTGGTGCAAGGCCCACTGTTTGACCGTCATATTTCTTGGGTCAGCCGCATGACATATTTTGTCTGATAGTCTTTTCTTGCAGTACATGTAAGACGAGATTGTCCGCTCGATTGGATCACGGAAGACTGTGAAGTAGGAGCAGGGCTGGTCGACGAAGTCGCAAACGCCAAGTGCAAAAACTCCAAGGTACGCCCTCGATCGGTGATGTTTCCCAGATTTCAGAGAATTAAAAATGTTCAGGTAGTTCCTGAACCAGACATTTTGTGGCTTCTCTAATTTTCTTTGCTTAGCGACATTCCTCAGGCACTCAAGCGTGGTTGTTCCAGCAGATTTGGGAATATGGACGAATACAATGGTTGTGTTTTCCTGATAAAGTTTTTCAGTTATTATTTTTCTATCATGGTATTTAACGATGACGAAATTAGGAAGTGCTTTCGTCATATTCGACCAAAGAAAATATGTTGAGATAAAATCGTCTTTTTGTTTATCAAACGTCAGATCAGTCTCAGCAATATTTGATAGGGTCTTCTCTGTTATTAGTCTGTCCTTATATTTAGATATTGCCGGATTTTGGTGCTCAATAGGCAGAACGTGCAATTTCCTGCAAAAAAGTATGACGTCATCTTAAGTGTATCATTCACACGCGCCTAAAAGGTGCTAATGATTATGCAATGCACGTATACCATGTACCAGTAAACACAAGGTATATCAAAACACACTCTCAGGTTAGTATTTTAACATGCATGCATGCGTGCAAGCATGCATGCATGCATGTATGTATGTATGTATGTATGTATGTATGTATGTATGTATGTATGTATGTATGTATGTATGTATCATTGTATGTATCATTGTATGTATCATTGTATGTATTTATATATGTTGTTTGTGTGTGTGAGAGACTGAGACAGGGAGAATATTATTTATAAAAATTATATGTAAAGTATACATTTCTGAGCATACCTGCAGTGAAGTTTATATGCCGATGGTATGATGTTCATAAAGGTAATCACCAGGATGGCTGTGATGATAATAAATTTGTCTTTGTTGAGTCTGACCACGTCCATTATTCCGGTACTGTGCAGTCCTGAAGAGTAACGATATATCCCGATCCCCAAAGAAATGCGATGTTGTGTAATGTCTGAAAGAGAATGCAGGAATTTCGTTAAAGGCTGGCCACCCGCGGATACGTGACAGATGCATGGCTGGCTATGGAAAGGCAGCTGTCTGTGGCGGGCTAGGCTGTCTGTGCGGGTCATCAAAGGTAAATTCCACCACAGAACATGCGGGGCAAATGTGCGATGTGTCACAGCTGTGTTTTCACAGCTAACATGTGGCAGGTGTGCGATCTGTCAGGTGCTGCCAACCGGTAAATTTCGTCAGTTTCACAAAATCACTATAAAATATGTTTCGAAGGCTTATATACTGATTTTACATATTTTTTAATTTTACTACAATTTTGGAGGGGAAAAGTAGAGCTGTTTTCCCCACCACTGAAATTCTCCATTGCCAATTAGATGTACATATTTTAACATAAAAATTTCATTTTACGCAACTCTGAGCTCAGCACTATCTTTTGACCAGACTTACATGGGTGGCAACCAAGATCGACGCAAAACTGTGCTTCCATCATTTCATCATTTCAACTTATGACCTGAAGTTCTATCAACCACGGCATTCCCCTTCCTCTACCTATTTTCCGGTACCCACTGCCAGAAATGTTTTTCCCGCCCATTGTAAAAAACTGAAATTTCTTGCGCTTCCGCGGTAAATTTTGACATTTCCTCCCCGCCTTTTGATCAGTTGTTCAATTTGCCCGCCTGCTGAAAAACTGCACACAAATACCTTTTTGCGCGAACAGCTGCGATTGCGGCACCTGATGTGTGCATGAAGCAAATTTGTTATTTGTACATTAGGTCACATTGGATGTATAATCATTTGAAGACATTTGTGATCGCCTGAAGTACAATATTTGACGTCCAGTAGTTTTGTGTGATTGTTTCTGATATACCATACGCTGAGCGTGTCCTACCTTGGCATTATTAAAGCTGTAATTATCACTGAGCAAGCCAATATGCACAGAACGCTGGGCATCACAGCCGCGCGGATAGCTTATCTGGGCAACGTTTGGAGCACTTGTGCATGGCCTTGGTCTATAGGTCTATGTACAGTTAAGTAGCAATTTAAGAAAACAAGTTCACAAGTTATTTCAAAAAGTTGCATATCAAAGTTTTGCAAATTTAATTTCAAAACACTCAACGCTCTTTTCGCCAAGAATCATTCTAAATATTGGTTTACCCGACACATCCTCTTTTGACTTAGCTTGTGCGAAAACGCTATTTGTAAGCCCGTCACCTGACGTCATTATCGTTTGTATGGTTCTTCACCTCACTATCACCACATTCCGAATGGTAAACGCAGCGAGTTCGTACTATTTTATACTGATTGCCGCTTTTTAGTATAAGTTTACAATATAAAATGTGTTGATATACTTGCTATACCAATACTATAAGGTTCAATATGAACCTAATCTTAATACGCACTATATATCACCATTACCGTGCTCGTAAACTTAACACTGAAAATACATTTTTAACACTTTTTTATTCAAGGGATTTGAAAAAAACGTTTCCCTATTTAGTGTTACGACAATTTCTTCTCTATTTTACCTATTGATCTGAATGGGCTTACAATTATCACCCGTCTTGTTCAGTGTAGCAAAACAATTAGCCATCTTCTTCAGATTTGAACAAAGCTTTTGAAATCTACTCATGTGACAACAAACAAGAATTTTGATCGTTGAATTATAAATCATAGTCTGCAGCCTATGTAAGACTATGCAAACAGGACACTTTTGAGGGAAATAGCCCCTCAAAGTTCAATCCTGCTGTCCTAAATATTGAAGGCGATGTTTCCTCTGTAAAGAAACGAGATGACATTGTCAAACCGGGAGACGATGTGGGAAAATATAGATAGATGGATGAAAAGTTTTAGAAGCTGACTGAGAATATACGTCAAGTACATTAACTTTCACACTTGTCAACTTTTTCACAACTGGAAATTTTACTGAGACTCCTGTTTAATTGTCTTGTTGGACCACAAATTGAGTATCAGTAGTCTTGTCATCATAAAGAACAACAGTATAACAATGTCCAAGTGAAATGATTCCACAAACAAATGCCAATAGACAAAGATTGGTCGATTTCCGAAGAAATTTCTGATTAGAATAAACATCTGTGTATAGGATGCGATTGTTCCGTTTTTATTAAAAACATTTTGCTCTTGTAGTGTTTTCATTTCCCACATCAAAATTTTGAATCAAAACTATCATGCCATAATAAATCACACCATCATGGTAAATGTTACTTAAAGCTCCAAACAGTCGAAGCTTGCGTGCAACAATTTTATGGGTCCAAAATGTTTAACAAAGAATTAGAAATTTATATAATCAATATCATATTACAGAGTGCTATCCAGGACCTGTCTCGCCTAATTTTATACCAGATCTGCGGTGTTTATGATTCAGTGATGTATGAAAGTAGGTCAAAGGTCAACCAAGGTCATCAAAAATTTGTTCAGAAATCATGGTATGGTATGATATCGGTCACTAACTTACAAAGTCCAAACCTATTGCTTTTGTATCTTTATGTAAAACTCGGCCAAGATCATTTTTCTGTGCAAAAAGTGTTGTCCTGTATCGATCAATACAAACCTCCAGCCCTTGCAGTAAGCAAGCTATGTGAAAGGAGGTCATAGGTCATCTAAGTTTAAAGTCAATCAAACAATAATTGAAAAAATGTGGTGCCATATTGGTCAATATGCTAAAGAAATCCTACTTTTAGCCATTGTAGTTGCTGAGATACATTAGCCTTTTGCACACTTAAATCCACTAGCATTGGTGATGATATGGACAAAATTTGAGCTCAAATTGATTTTTGATTCTGGAGAAGAACGATTTTGAAATTAATTCATGATTATTGTAGGTTTTTCATAAATGGCAATATGGCCGCAAACCTAGTGATCAAGTGACATGTCTTTCTCAAACTTGCAAGTAATCACTCTTGCAAATGGCAATATGGCCACCAAACCAAGCGATTACCATAATTGAAACGCCTCACATTACTCACAAGTGATCACAATAATGATAATAAAAAATACTGGTATTATTTCAGCTCAAAAGCCCCTATCCCGCAGTTCTGGGGAATATTATTTTTGTAGATTAAATGTTGGTTATCCAAAAATCGATATGGCGGTCAAAGTCGCGATTTTATATACAAACGTTTAAGGGCATCGCGCCTGCATGGCATATATCAATCTTTCCGAAAATCCAATATATAGCGGTCAGGTCATAAGACCAGCCGTAATGTCAAGGCTGGGCACACAAGTTATCATAGGCCCTGAGTCCAGGGTCAAGTTTCAAAGGCTAACATGCAGCGGTTTCCTACATCAGGACTTGTAAAGGAATGGGTGGCTAAAGAAGAGGAAGAAGACAAAAGCTACAAGCAGCATTACCGGGGCCAAAGTATGACAGTAACCTCAAAAGAGCTTTTCTTTTTCGAAATTGTTAGAGTAACAATGAACTGCTGGCGGACAGAATTGGCCCTAAGCTGTCTTTCGCCCACTTTATGCGATGTATTCATTGCTTCTCTTCGACAGAGTTTGTGTGCGATGTGTGATAGTGAGCGTACGACAGTGAGTGCTTCACGAACTCTACAGCGTGTGGAGGGGTCGCAGTCAGAAAAATTGTAACAACTTAGCTCGGTTATTGAACCAATCTGTATGAGATTGGGTATTTGGCCGAGCGGTTTTGTCTGTGGCTTCTCCGCTAGGTGACTGGGTACCGTACGTTGTGATGTTCGAACCCGATTGAAACAACCGTATTTAGTCCTATACTGATCAATATGATAGCAGAACAAGTTGTCTTGCTCACGTGTCAGCCTTATATTAAG
>LD351143.1:146467-164683 GCA_001465055.1 Ptychodera flava
GTACACAGATGCACATTTTACCATCCTCTTCTAATCAAGCACAATTATGTCAATTATTCAGGGTCCATATATGCACAAATAGTGCAAATTTTTAATTCTGAAAATTTGTTGACAGTTTTGTCATAGACTCCCATGTATAGTTTTGTCATAGACTCCCATGTATAGTGGATCAACATTTTGACAGAAATTCCAAAATCAAATATCTTGTTCACATGTGCACTTGTAAACAACCCATGCTAATCAAGTATATGTATATCAGTTATTAAACATCTGTATATAAACAGATATAGCTAGTTTTATACTGGAAAATACACGTTCGTAGTTTTCTTATAGTCGACTACATGTATAGTGAATCAACATTATCGATAAAATCTAAAAATTACATTTTTTGTACAGGCATGCACTTTTTACCTGCCACTTCAAGCAAAGTACATTTACATGAATAACACACATATGATTTGATATTTTTTGGACAACGCGTTATATCGGCCACATTTTGCCTTCCTTTCGGGAGGGCGACGTAAAAAGTATAGCAAGTCAGAAGGGGGTCTTTAACACATTGCGGGTTTTTTGGGGGGGTATTGAGTAACAGGGGAGGGTCACTTATTTTCATGCACGGATAGGGGGGAGGGTCACTAATTTTTGTGCATGAACTTTTGAAGGATCACTATTTTTTACGCAGCGGTTTTTCGAAAAACACCGGCCCACCCCCCCCCCCTGTAATTTATGTCCAGTCCCTGACCACGTCCATTATTCCGGTACTGTGCAGTCATGAAGAGTAACGATATATCCGGATCCCCAAAGAAATGGCGATGTTTTGTAATGTCTGAAAGAGAATGCAGGAGTTTCGTTAAAGGCTAGCCACCCGCGGATACGTGGAGGATACATGAATAGCTGTGGAAACGCAGCTGTCTGTGGCGGGGTAGGCTGGCTGTGCGAGTCAACAAAGGTAATCGCCACCGCCACAGAAATGCGAGGCAAATGTGCGATGTGTCACAGCTGCGTCTTCACAGCTAACATGTGGTAGGTGAGCGATGTGTCAGGTGCCGCCAAACGGTAAATTTCGTCAGATCCAAAAAATCATCATAAAATATGTTTCGAAGGCTTATGTACTGATTTTACATATTTTGACCTTGACTACAATTTTGGAGGGGAGAAGTAGAGCTTTTACCCACCACTGTTACCCACAACTGAAATTCCCTGATTCCCTGATTTTACGTATTTTTGACCTTGACTTCTATTTTGGAGGGGACAAGTGAAGCTTTCTTCCCCACCACTGAAATTCCCCATTGCCCACTGAATGTACATATTCCAACATATAGATTTCATTTTACACAACTATAAGCTCAGCACTATCTTTTGATCAGACTTACGTGTGTGGCAACCAAGATCGACGCAAAACTGTGCAAGCAAAAACATTTCAACCTTTGACCTGAAGTTCTATCAACCACGGCAATTCCCTTCCTCTGCCTATTTTCCGGTACCCACTGCCAGAAATGTTTTCCCCGCCCGTTGTAAAAGCTGAAATTTCTTACGCGTCCGCTGTAAATATTGACTTTTCCTCTCCGCTCCCTGATCAGTTTTTCAATCTGCCAGTCCGGCGAACAACTGCACACGAACAACCTTTTTGCGCGAACAGCTGTAATGGCGGCACCTGATGTGTGCATGAAGTAAATTTGATACTTGTAACATTAGGTCACATTGGAGGAATAATTATTTGAAGACATTTGTGATCGTCTGAAGTACAATATTTGACGTCCAATAGTTTATTCTGTTTGTTTCTGATATACCATACACTGAACGTGTCCTGCCTTGGCATTATTAGAGCTGTTAGTATCAGTGAGCAAGCCAACACGCACAGAACGCTAGGCATCGCGGCCGCGCGGATAGCTTATATTGGCAACATTTCGAGCACTTGTGCATGCATGGGCTTGGTCTACGGGTCTATGACTCTCTATAAAGTTAAGTAGCAATTTAAAAAAAACTGCTTTTTACTGGCCAATTTCACAAGTTATGTCAAATATTTGTATTTGTATATCAAAGTTTCAAAAAATTCAATTTTCAAGCATTGAACGCTCTTTTCGCCAAGAATCATTCTAAATATTGGTTTACCCGACCATAGACCAAATCAGAAGTTAGAACTTGCTCATTTGCGACACATCCCCTATGGACTTAGCATTTGCGAAAACGCTATTTGTAAGCCCGTTACGTTTATGGGTGATATTACGTCATTTATCGTTGTATGGTGCTTCACCTCAATATCACCACATTCCGAATGGTGAACGCAGCGAGTTCGTACCACTTTAAACTGACTGTTGTAACCTCATGATAAATGTAATAATCTCCACAAATGTGATATCAACCACAATTATAATAAAATCAACCACAAATGTAATAAAACAGTCAACTATTAATGTAACAACCCGCAACAACAAATGTAAAACAAAATAACCATAAATGTAATAATACTCAACCATAAATGTAATAAACTCGAACTTGCATATGTGATCATTTGTTTGTCAATGCAATGAGTAAATAATAACTTTAATGAGACTAGGTTTCCTTTAATGCGACTAGGTTTCCTTTCCGAAACACAGAATAGAATACTTTGAGTACACTATCAGAAAACGGCGAGGTACTGATCAAACCGTTAGATAATGGAAGTGGAACAGCAGTTCTAGACACTGATAATTACATAATAAGGAAGCGTCAAAATAACTCGTCAACCAGCGATATCACAAAGTTTATGACAGGTGACTCAGAACAAATAACAGAGAAATATACAACCTTATAACAGAAATTTTGCTCTTCTTGAGCTTTCCTTTCCCATACAAAAATTTTGAATCAAAACTATCACGCCATAATAAATCACACCATCATGGTAAATGTTAATTAAAGCTTCAAACAGCCAGAGCTTGCGTGCAACAATAACAGATTTTTTTGGTCTAATATGTTCAGCAGAGAATTAGAAATTTATATAATATATATCATAAAATTGATATTAAAGAGTGCTATCCAGGAGCTGCGTCGCCTAATTTTATATCAGATCTGCAGTGTTTATGATTCAGTGATGTATGAAAGTAAGTTTCATCTAACGATTTTTTGATGTACCTTCTTCTATCTCAACGACTACAACGGCCAGAAGTTTCCTTTGTATCTCGACAATATGGCAATATGGAAAGAAAATTTATTCAATTTTTTTTTTATGAACTTGTATCACATTTTATCTACATTCATCATCTCATCATGTATATCAGTAATTATAAGGGCTATACATTCCTTTTTTATTGGATGACAGATGACTTTGATGATTGATGGATGATTTTTCTGATGACCTTGGATGACCTTTGATTTTTTAAAAAAAATTCATATTGTTTTACAGTTATTGTAATAGCTCTCTTGTAAAAATATGGCCACCAAACAAAGTGATTAGTTGAAACGCTTTCCACAAATGTGCAAGTATCCACGCTAATGATGATTTGAGCGAAATTTCAGCTGAAATAACCCTGTGGTTCCGGAGAAAGAGGTTTTTATAGATGAAATTTGAGTATTTCACAATCCAAAATCGCGGCCAATGATTCGAAACCGCTCGTGATTGGATGGGAAAATTAGTAGTCAAGGTAAAAGCATTCTACAGAACTAATTTGAAGAGAATGTGCCCTTTAGATTTTAAGTGGACTTGCCCTCAGTCGTCTGTCTTTTCTCGGCAGCTGAAGGGGCTGATGTTTAGTCCTTCAATATATTATATGCCCGCAGACTTGGAGCAAGTCTAGATTTTAAGACGATGCCACATTATTGTCATGAAATCAAATATTGCCGCCAGTTCATGTGACCAATCGATGTATTAGAAGTAACTGCATATGTCCTCACGTCTGAACAAGGTGTGAAGTTTTTTCGATGATACGAGTAGCACTTTCTGAGATTAGGAGTAACAAAGAATTTACGGAAAAGAATTGAAAGAGAGGAAGGATTCAAACGAGTGGGCCCCTAATGAAGGCAGGACATATTAATATGTGGCATGCTGTAGTGTTATGTTTTAATACGTCCCTGTGTGTTGCTTGCCAACTGATCCGTTATCAACCTAAGTTGACGCTTATTAACTATTTCGATAAAATCTTAATTAGCTGTGCTGAAAGGATGAACTGAGGTCATCTCATTGCCTGTTTGTCTCGATCTTGGTTCCAAAAGGTATAATACATAATATTGGTATATTTTGTTCAAAACTGTAGTAAAAATAACAAGGGAAACGTTTTCTTAGAAAAAAATATGAAATAGTTAATTAAAGTATTTAACAGAGGCTCTATACTAAATTCAGGGGATGCGTTTTAAAAATATCGAAATTAAATTAATGGCAGCATTTTGATCTAAAAATAATATGAACAACTGCGACAGATGGGAGAAGGAAAACTTGGTTTGATGTCTACTACAGATTATAGTTGAGTAGAATACAAATTACAATTCACTACATCATGGTAATCATGGTAATACAATTGTGAGAAACGTATAAACATGTTTGTTCCCGTTATCTTGACATCTTGGCTATTAGCAAAGTTTAAAATCATCAAATACTGTACTATATCTAAAAATGAAAGTCGTACCCTCTCAGTTCTGATCTCTTTACTAATCAGCTATTTTATGTAAGGCAATGCTTTCATACGATTACAGGCCAAAGGGAACATTAGTCGTGTTGACCCCTGGTCCCAAAGAGACATGCAGTATTCAAGCTCAAGTTATTGTGAACTTGGCTGAACAGGGCAGACAAAATTTAGCAGCCAAAACTGTGTAGCAGACAATGCTTGCACGTCATTTTCCTATACTATCATGTTGACATACACAAGTGTGAATCCATCTCAATTACGAGGTTATCTGTAAATGTATCCTACAAAAAGCAAATCACATGTTTGTCAATGTATAGTTTCTTTCTTTCCATGCATCACAATAAGCATCCATGACTGCAAAGTATCTATGTAATAGCTCTTTACCTCGTCGTCATTATCAAAACCCATGGAGACAAGCTGTGAGCTGGAAAAAATGCTGATGATAGAAATGTACTGATATGCTAATTACAATGCTAATAATTTCTACAAAGACATGTACATTATTGATGAAATTAGGTATGTAATGTCGGTTATTAAATGTATGTGTGAGACACACATGGTAGCACACTCATTCCGGGAACTATTGGTGTTTATTTTAATTAGAGTTTGTACACTAATGGTACTGGTATGATGTTGAAAGATGTTGACAAAAAGGATCAGCAAGGAGACCTCGACAACGATAAATTTGCCTTGCCATGGTTACCATACTGGTACCGTACAATCTCACCACCTTGAATGTTAAAGATGTATTCGTGTCCTTGAGAAAATACAATAGCTCTTATCTGAAAGAAAATGAAAATTTGGGAGGGAGAACTGCGTCGAACTTCCAGAAAATGACAGTGATAACATTACAGATTTGATTCAAATTAATAACATCAGTATAGACTTGGATATATATTCTCTTTGTGCTGATAAATCTAGCTATCAATTGCCAAGAAATGAAAAAACTTTGTGCGAGCGTTTCTTCTTCGTTATTTATAGAAGTATGACTGAAACACCCTGAACAAACACTATTCTGGCAAACCTGCAGCTGTTACTGTTACTTGCTTTAGATAATTGCGTACGGGAGAAGTTTTACTAATTACATTAATATAATTATTGATTTTGAAGTGTCCTTTGAGCTAAAATGGGCAAAATATACAATCAGAGGGAAAGGTATGTTAATGTATTTACAGTCACTAACTTCGCAAAGTGGCCTGCCCAGCTCATGATTTGGAAGCACATTCTGCTGTGTCAAAATATGTATCACTGTCGGTCACTGATTTACAATTAATTTGGCTGGTTGAGTTTCTGAACGCTGAAATGCCTCACATCTTTTTCCTGGGTGTTTAGTTTCCGAGTGACAATGACAATTAGTTAAGATCATGGGAAATTCGGATCCCAGTCTAGTAATTATTGCTAGATTTGCTTGTGTGACGAATTTTGTCTTTAAAAGTATTTTTAATTAAATATGAAATAACACATTTGAAATATTGTTGTCAATGATTGTTTACATAAACTTACATACACGAAGAACATACACAAAACTATTATGGTTTTGGCTTCTGATGTACTCCTGAAGCAATATGATGTCTGGTATGTTGCTAGATTTATTAGGTTTTTATTGCATAAACAAAAAACAAAACGAACTAGATGAGACGAATCTGAGTTTATGATAGTTAGGATTTGAAAAGATATAATAAACTAATTAATATCATTAATATTCCTTGGTTAATTGCTAATACACTGTTATTTCTATCGTTGACGTATCCAATATGTACGTGTGCGAAATTTGCGATGTTGGCTGTCTGTGATTGCGGCATTGCAGTTGGTCTGTTTGAGCCAGAAAACAGTCCCGAAGGAAAAAGGGACTTTCGTTTTGTAGCTGGTCCGATTACGTTGTTAAAAAACAACAAATGCTTTGTGACAATCACATTGATATACAAAGCAAAGTATTCCCATGACTCGTCTGTATAACTGTTGTTGCATTACGGACGATTAACTTTATCTAAATGTCGCTACACCGATACACATAATAGTTTTCTTTCCCGATTGGGTTCGCTGTGTAAACCAACAGCCGCTCAATACCCTGCCTTTGTTTTATCAGTACTTAAACTATCTCTTCGAATTTTCCCAAACTACAAATAGACTAGAAGACTAGAAACAACTTCTCAAACAAATTCAAGTAGTTTGACAAAATTTATATCAACTTAGTCGTTCGTACTACCATGAAAACAGTCGAAACACGATTGATTTGCTGCAGAAATTTGTAGCAATTAACGCTAATAAATAAATAGAAGAAAAAAACTAGGTACGATACGGTGTGATAACAGATCTACCGATCGATCGATCTATCTATCGACCAATTTATCGAATCTATCGATCGATTGATCATTATGTCAATTGATGTATCGATTGATTAATCTATTATTCTATCGAATTAATAGATCCATCGTTCTATAGATCGATCTACCAAACAATTTATCAATTTGATCGATCGGTAGATCTATCTATTGATCGATCTATCGACCATCTATCGAACATCGATAGATCAATCTATCTATCTATCTATCTATCTATCTATCTATCTATCTATCTATCTATCTATCTATCTATCTATCTAAGATACTTCTATATCTATCTAAGATCATATACGTTATCAGTTAATTCATATGTCATTGATTGTTTTAGTGCGGTACTGGTTGACGTTTCTACGTTATCAGTTGATTTAATCCGTCATCAGTTCATTGATACGTTATCGTAGATTTGTTGATACGTTATCGGTTAGGAAAGAATACTACGTTACCGGTAAATTTTTACTACGTTATCGGTTAGGAAAACTTACTACGTTATCGGTTCGTTACTACGTTATCACTTGAGAAACAAGAAAAATAGCAAACTAATGTAGAGATTACATCGAAGTTGAAATTGTGCGGAAACATTCTATCAAGCCTTTTACTTACAGAATGTCTTTGATCAAATGAAATATAAGAATATTTAATTTATGTTCATGAACCTAATTCAGTACTGTACACGGCACTATTGGGATAGACTCTTAAATTTTTCGAGCTGTTTGTTGAAGATGCGAACAGCTTCCTTGTAGATTTCCATATCTTCATGTAAAACCTTTCTGACTTCAGGATCCTCCATCAGATCTTTTTTCAATTTCTCAACAGTCATGGTCTTGGAATCTGTTGCATTGTCACCAGAGATTTTGTACACTGATTTGTTCTTTACGTCGCCAGCACAAAGCGAGTAAAACGGCAGATCATAGACTTTCTCCAGCATTTGCAGGGTCTCATTGTATTTTTCGGCTAAGCCGATAAAAGCGAACAAATTGCTCATATTCGCTAGTATAAAATTAAGAACGCGTTGCCTCCTGTCTTTGTCGATCCTTTTTTGTAACAGGAGAATTTGTTTGTACCAGCAAGGTATGTCGACGTTTCTCCTTTTGATATCACCTTTCTTTTTCATTAAGTCAGTGGCTTCAACGTTGTATTGCTCCTCACATAACTCTGGGTTGTGTAGTAACTGATAAAACACCACGCTTCCCTGGTGCAAGGCCCACTGTTTGACCGTCATATGTCTTGCGTCAGCTGCATGACATATTTTGTCTGATAGTCTTTTCTTGCAGTACATGTAAGACGAGATTGTCCGCTCGATTGGATCACGGAAGACTGTGAAGTAGGAGCAGGGCTGGTCGACGAAGTCGCAAACACCAAGTGCAAAAAATCCAAGGTAAGCCCTCGATCGGTGATGTTTCCCAGATTTCAGAGAATTGAAAATGCTCAGGTAGTTCCTGAACCAGACGTTTTGTGGCTGCTCCAATTTTCTTTGCTCAAAGATATTCCTCAGACAGTCAAGCGTGGTTGTTCCAGCAGATTTGGGAATATGGACGAAGACAATAGTTGTGTTTTCTTGATTAGGTTTTTCAGTTAATATTTTTCCATCATGGTATTCGGCGATGAAGAAATTGGGAAGTGATTTCGTCATATTGGACCAAAGAAAATATGTTGAGATAAAATCGTCTCTTTGTATATCAAACGTTAGATCAGTCACAGCAACATTTGACAGGGCCTTCTCTGTTATTAGTTTGTCATTATGTTTAGATATTGGCGGATTTTGGTGCTCAATTGGCGGAACGTGCAATTTCCTGCAAAAAAAGTATGACGTCATCGTGAGTGTATTATTCACACGGGCCTAAAAGGTGCTAATGATTATGCTATGCATGTATACTATGTACCAGTAAACACAAGGTATATCAAAACACAGTCTCAAGTTAGCAACATGCATGCATGCATGCATGCGTGTGTGTTTGTGTGTGCATGCGTGTGTGTGTGTGTGTGTGTGTGTGTGTGTGTGGATGTGTGTGCGTTTGTTGTTTGTGTGTGTGAGACAGACAGACAGACAGACAGAGACAGAGAGAGTATTAGTTATAAATGTTACATGTAAAGTATACATTTCTGAGCATACCTGTAAAAAGTATCTTTGTGTAAAACTCGGGCAGATCATTTTTTCTGTGCAAAAAGTGTTGTCCTGTATCGATCAATACAAACCTCTGGCCCTTGCAGTAAGCAAGCTATGTGAAAGGAGGTCATAGGTCATCCCAGTTTAAAGTCAATCAAACAATAATTGAAAAAATGTGGTGCCATACTGGTCAATATGCTAAAGAAATCCTACTTTTAGCCATTGTAGTTGCTGAGATACATAAGCCTTTTGCACACTTAAATCCACTAGCATTAGTGATGACATGGACATTGTATTTTTTTGATTCTGGAGAAGAATAATTTTGATATTATTTCATGATTATTGTAGGTTCTTCATAAATGGCAATATGGCCGCAAACCTAGTGATCAAGTGACATGTCTTTCTCAAACTCGCAAGTAATCACTCTTGCAAATGGCAATATGTCCACCAAACCAAGCGATTAATTGAAACGCCTCACATTACTTACAAGTAATCACACTAATGATAATAAAAAAAGCTGGTATTATTTCAGCTCAAAAGCCCCCATCCCGCAGTTCCGGGGAATATTATTTTTGTAGATAAAATGTTGGTTATCCAAAAATCGATATGGCGGCCAAAGTCGCGATTTTATATACAAACGTTTATGGCATCGCGCCTGCACGGCACATATCAATCTTTCCGAAAATCCAATATATAGCGGTCAGGTCATAAGACCAGCCGTAATGTCAAGGCTGGGCCCACAAGTTATCATAGGCCCTGAGTCCAGGGTCAAGTTTCAAAGGCTTACATGCAGCGGTTTCCTACATCAGGACTTGTAAAGAAATGGGTGGCTAAAGAAGAGGAAGAAGACAAAAGCTACAAGCAGCATTACCGGGACCCAAGTATGACAGTAATCTCAAAAAAGCTAGAGTAATAATGAACTCGGTTGTAACTTGAGTGATAGCTCTGCTGGCGGACAGAATTGGCCCCCGAAGCTGTCTTTCGCCCAGTTTAAGCGATGTATTCATTGCTACTCTTCGACAGAGTTTGTGTGCGATGTGTGATAGTGAGCGTACGAGAGTGAGTGCTGCACGAACTCAACAGCGTGTGGAGGAGTCGCAGTCAGAAAAATTGTAACAACTTAGCTCGTTTATTGAACCAATCTGTATGAGATTGGGTATTTGGCCGAGCGGTTTTGTCTGTGGCTTCTCCGCTAGGTGACTGGGTACCGTACGTTGTGATGTTCGAACCCGATTGAAACAACCGTATTTAGTCCTATACTGATCAATATGATAGCAGAACAAGTTGTCTTGCTCACGTGTCAGCCTTATATTAGGTACGCACATAATTAATGAAGTGTACTTATTGAGAAAGTGATTGGCTAGAGTAGGTACCTTATGTCTATTAATACCACACCTGTGCCTGTTACAGTTGCTGAGCTATGGGATATAGTCAAATAGGTCATAGGTCATCAAAAAGAACTGAAGGGGGATTGAACTGCATACTGGTCATTATACAAAAAAAACCTTCTAGCCCTTGTAGTTTTAGCCATACATGAAAGAACATGATCAGAACCAACAAATCAATTTTTTTTGAGATCGAAAAGTATGGCAAGAAAACTGTTTGCCAAAAATTTGGATGATTTTGGATGACCTCTCACTTATGTTCATGTAACTCAGTAACTAAAATGGCATAAAGTTTGGTTTCTGTTAGATATTGATCAATATGAGACCAAATGTTTTTCTCCCTAATGTAGGATTACATTGGACGACTTTTAAGGTCTACCTTCTTCTATCTCAACAACTACAAGGACCAGAAGTTTCTTTTGTATCTCGACAGTATGGAAATATGGAAAGAAAATTTATTTCAAAAATTTTTGATGACATTGTATGACATTTTATCTACATTCACCATCTCATCATGTATATCAGTAACTATAAGGGCTAAACATTTCCTTTTTTATTGGATGATAGATGACTTTGATGATTGACGGATGATTTTTCTGATGACCGTGGATGACCATTGATGTTTTTTAATTTTTTTTTTATATTGTTTTACAGTTATTGTAATAGCGCTCTTGCAAATAGCAATATGGCTACCAATCAAAGTGATTAATTGAAACGCTTTTCATAAATGTGCAAGTATCCACGTTGATGATGGTTTGAGCGAAATATCAGCTTAAGGATGCACGATCGGAAAAATATAAGCGTACTGCGCCGATTTCCGCGCAGAAATGTATCCATAGTAACCACGCGCACATAGTGACGTTCCGAACGTTTTTGCGTTGTACAAAATGTCGTCTGCAGGTAAAGGAAAATCGCACCGAGAAAATTTTCAGCGTGCCCTCAAAACACGCTGGAAGGTACGAGAATTCAGCAAAGAGATAAAAAAAAAATGCAACATGACCGTAGCCTGTACAGCGTAAATCAGAAGTGTGACGTCTGATTTGCTATTCGTGGTTATCATTCCAATGATAGTGTCGCTAGTAGGCTACACCTACCGGAGAATGGAAGAATGGCCGTCGCATAGTCGATTTCAGTGAACTAGCCGAAAATCTTGACACTTGTGTCAGTTGTGGGCTTGCCTTTACGATTGTCATCGTGTATTGGAGAAACGCCAAGTTCACGGCCTCGGTATAGTGTGTGACAATTTACTTTAATAGCCTGCAGCGAAGTCAACCTAATCCCCACCGATAAGCATTACGGCAATAAATATTACGTGATTTTTTGTATGCTGTATTAATATATAGACTCTAAAAGTAGAAGAACCTAAAAGTCTATGCTTTGTTCTGTCATTTCCCTCTCATTAAAGTTTAATGGTAGGTTTAAATCATGACCATGCCTGGACAGGGCCACTGCAGGTAGCCACGGCAGGTCAGCGGCATTTGAAGAGCGCCCTCGTGCGACAAACCCGGGAGAGCATGGTTTATCGCCAGAACCTGTAAATCCTAGTAAGTTTTTGCAAAATTGTGAAAAATCGAGCTTAGTGACCTACTAAACAAAATGTGGTTTTGGAAAATTCACAAAAAGTGCTATTATTTGGCAAAGTTTGAGAAAATTGACATTAGTAGAAACTATCAATAATTAATAAATTACCCTCTCCCATTCCTAAAATTTGGGGCATATTTGTTGCAATTTTGGTTAAAAAATAAATATGATGACTTTTTAACTCAATTTTAATGTAAGTAAAATCTTCAAAGTAGCTTAGGTTTATAATTTCTTTATTCTTTTACAGTGTAAACGTGAAAAATGCAATCATGATATAAATATGAAAATGATGACCTGTTTTATTGATTTTTAGTGATTTTGTGAAAAACCGTGAATTTTTAATGTCATTTTATAAGAAAACAAGCGCGGTGACCCCATGTTTTTTTCCCAGTTTTGGACTATTCACATATGTAGGTATTCAAAAATCCCCATTTGAAAAAATTGACATTACTTTTACTTTTTCCGATCGTACATCCTTAAAGAACCCTACGGTTCCGGAGAAAGAGATTTTTATATATAAAATTTGAGTTTTTCACAATCCTAAATTGCGACCAATGATTCGAAAGCGCTCGTGATTTTATGAGAAAATTGATAGTCAAGGTAAAAGCATTCTACACAAGAAATTTGAAGAGAATGTGCCCTTTAGATTTAAAGTAGACTGGCCCCAAGTCGCCTGACTTTTCTAGGCTTTATACCAAATTCCCTAATTAATGGCAGCATTTTGATCCAAAATAATATATAGGCCTACATGTGCGACAGATGGGAGAAGCAAAAATTGGTTTGATGTCTACTACAAATTATAGTTGTGTAGAATACAAATTACGATTCACTGCAGTAATCATGGTAATACCATTATGACAAACGTATAGACATGTGTGTCCCCGTTTTCTTGGCATCTTGGCTATTAGCAAATTTTAAAATCATCAAAATACTGTACTATATCTAAAAATGAAAATGGTGCCCTCTCGGTTCCGATCTCTTTACTAATCAGCTATTATATGTAAGGTAATGTTTTCATACGATTACATCCCCAAGGGTACATTAGCCGTGTTGACCCCTGATCCCGTCATGTAGTATTCAAGCTACAGTTACAGTGAACTTGGCTGAACAGGGCTGACAAAATCTGGCTGCTAAAACAGTGTAGCAGACAAAGGTTGCACGTCATTTTCCTACTATCATGTTAACATACACAAGTGTGAATCCGTCTCAATTACGAGGTTATCTGTATATGTATCCTACAAAAAGCATATCACATGTTTGTCGATGAAATCCATGACTGCAAAGTATCTATATAATAGCTTGTCCATATCAAAACCCATGGAGGCAAGATGTGAGTTGGAAAAAATGCTGATGATATAGAAATGTACTAATATGCCAATTACCACTAATTCCTGCGAAGACATTATTGATGAAATAAGGTACGTGATGTCGGTTATTAAATGTATGTGTGAGACACGCACGGTAGCACACTCATTCCGGGAACTATTGGTGTTTATTTTCAATACAGTTTGTACACTAATGGTACTGGTATGAACAAGATGTTGACAAAAAGGATAAGCAAGGAGGCCTCGACAGCGATAACTTTGCCTGGTCATGGTTACCATACTGGTACCGTACAATCTCACCACCTTGAAGGTTAAAGATGTATTCTTGTCCTTGAGAAAAAACAGTAGCTGCGTGTTATCTAAAAGAAAATGAAAATTTGGTAGAGAGAAGTGCGTCCAACGTCGAGAAAATGACAGTTGCTACATTTAAAGATTTGATTCTTGTTAATAACATCAGTATAAACTTGGATAACATGATATGTATTCTCTTTGTGCTGATAAATCTAGCTATCAATTGCCAAGAAAAGAACAAACTTTGTGCGAGCATTTATTCTTCGTTATTCATAGAAGTATGACTGAAACATCCTACACTAACACTATTTTGGCAAACCTGCAGCTGTTTCTGTTACTTACTATAGATAATTGCGTACGGAAGAAGTTTTACAAATTACATTTAATACAGTTATTAGTCTCGAAGTAGTCCTTTGAGCTGCAATGGTAAAAATATACAATCATAAGTAAAGGTATGTTAATGTATTTGCAGTCACTAACTTCTCAAAGTGGCCTCCGTAGCTCATGATTTGGAAGCACATCTTGCAGTGTCAAAATTTGTATCACTGTCAGTCGATTACTGATTTACAATTAATATGGCAGGTTGAGTTTCTGACCGCTAAAATGCCTCACATCTATTTCCTGGGTGTTTATTTTCCGAGTGACAATGACAATAAGTTTAGACCAAAGGGAATTCGAGTCCCAGTCTAGTAATTATATCTAAATTTGTCTTTAAAAGTATTTTAAATAAACATGAAAATAATACGATTGATAAATTGTTGTGAATGATTGTTTACATAAACTTACACACACGAAGAACATACACGAAACTTTGTTTGAAGCAGTGATTTTGACCTTAGTATGACTTTTACCTGGTGTTTATTTAATTGCAGTTTCAAGCAGAAAGAGAAAGCACAGTGTAGTATGCAAAGGGATCAGATTAGTCAGATCAGTGATCTCTGACCTGTTTTTAAAAAATCAGAGATATGATGGGAGAAAAGAACGCACCAGATTGGAAAGCAGAAGCTTAGATTGTTTCAGGTTACGATAGTCTACTGCCAGAAAGATAACTTGAATCAGGTATTCTGATCGTCAAAGCAGTTTATGGATAATTAAATCCAGATTTGTTTAAGAGTCAAGAAGAACGAGATCGATTTCTGAACAAGGGATTAGAGAAACAAACTGTGAAATTTCAACAAATAGAGACGTCCAAAGTAGAAATAAACGCGATGTTAAAGGCAGAGGAGACAGCACGTGACGTGTGCAAGAAAGCAGACTCGAAAAACAAGAAAAGAAGCAAACAAATGTAAAGAGTACATCGAGGTTGAAAATTTGCGGAAACATTCTAACAAGCTTTTCATTAACAGAATGTCTTTGATCAAATGAAATATAAGAATATTTAGTCTTTATCATGAACCTAATTCAGTTCTGTACACGGCACTAATGTCTCTTAAATTTGTCGAGCTGTTTGTAGAAGATGCGAACAGCTTTGTTGTAGATTTCCATATCTTCATGTAAAACTTCTCTGACTTCAGGATCCTCAATCAAATTTTTTTTCAATTTCTCAACAGTCGTGGTCTTGGATTCTGTTGCATTGTCACCAGAGACTTCGTACACCGATTTGTTCTTTACGTCACCAGCACAAAGCGAGTAAAACGGCAGATCATAGACTGTCTCCAGCATTTGCAGGGTCTCATTGTACTTGACGGTTAAGCCGATAAAAGAGAACAAATTTTTCATATTCGCTAATATAAAACTAAGAACCTGTTGCCACCTGTCTTTGTCGATCCTTGTTTGTAACAGGAGAATTTGTTTGTACCAACAAGGTATGTCGACGTTTCTTCTTTTGATATCACCTTTCAGCGGCCTCAACTTTGTATTGCTCATCACATAACTCAGGGTTGTGTAGTAACTGATAGAACACCACGCTTCCCTGGTGCAAGGCCCACTGCCTGACAGTCATACGTCTTGCGTCAGCTGCATGGCATATTTCGTCTGTTATTCTTTTCTTGCAGTACATGTAAGACGAGATCGTCCGCTCGATTGGATCACGGAACACTGTGAAGTAGGAGCAGGGCTAATCGACGAAGTCACAAACACCAAGTGCAAAAATTCCAAGGTACGCCCTCTTTCGGTGAAGTTTCCCAGATTTCAGAGAATTAAAAATGCTCAGGTAGTTGATGAACCAGACGTTTTGTGGCTTCCCCATTTTTCTTTGCTCAGCGACAGTCCTCAGACAATCAAGCGTGGTTGTTCCAGCAGATTTGGGAATATGGACGAATACGATGGTTGCATTTTCCTGATAAAGATTTTTAGTTAATTTTTTTCGTCATGGTATTGGGTGATGAAGAAATTGGGAAGCGCTTTCGTCATATTCGACCAAAGAAAATATGTTGAGATAAAATCGTCTTTTTGGTTATCAAAAGTCAGATCAGTCACAGCAATATTTGATAGGGCCTTCTCTGTTATTAGTCGGCCTTTATATTTAGATAGTGGCGGATTTTGGTGCTCGTTTGGCGGAACGTGCAATTTCCCGCAAAAAAGTATGACGTCATCGTGAGTGCATTATTCACACGTGCCTAAAAGGTGCTAATGATTATGCCATGCACGTAGACTATGTACCAGTAAACATAAGGCATATCAAATCAGTCTCGAGTTAGTATTTTAACATGCATGTATGTATGTATGTATGTATGTATGTATGTATGTATGTATGTATGTATGAAAGAGAGAGAATATTAGGTATAAATGTTACTTGTAAAGTATACATTTCTGAGCATACCTGTAATACAGTTAATATGCCGATGGTATGATGTTCATAAAGGTAATCACCAATGTGGCTGTGATGATAATGAATTTGTCTTTGTTGAGTCTGACTACGTCCATTATTCCGGTACTGTACAGTCATGAAGAGTAACGATATATCCGGATCCCCAAAGAAATGCGATGTTTTGTCTGAAAGAGAATGCAGGAGTTTTGTAAAAGGCTGGCCACCCGCGGATACGTGGAGGATACATGAATAGCTGTGGAAACGCAGCTGTCTGAGGCGGGGTAGGCTGGCTGTGCGAGTCATCAAAGGTAATCGCCACCACCACAGAAAGGCGAGGCAATAGTGCGATGTGTCACAGCTGTGTTTTCACAGCTAACATGTGGCAGGTGTGCGATGTGTCAGGTGCCGCCAAACGGTGAATTTCGTCAGATTCAAAAAATCATCATAAAATACGTTTCGAAGGCTTATGTACTGATTTTACATATTTTGACCTTGACTACAATTTTGGAGGGGAGAAGTAGAGCTTTTACCCACCCCTGTTACCCACCACTGAAATTCCCTGATTGCCTGATTTTACATATTTTTGACCTTGACTACTATTTTGGAGGATACAAGTAGAGCTTTCTTCCCCACCACTGAAATTCCCCATTGCCCACTGAATGTACATATTCCAACATAAGATTTCATTTTACACAACTATGAGCTCAGCACTATCTTTTGATCAGACTTACGTGTGTGGCAACCAAGATCGACGCAAAACTGTGCAAGCAAAAACATTTCAACCTTTGACTTGAAGTTCTATCAACCACGGCAATCCCCTTCCTCTGCCTTTTTTCCGGTACCACTGCCAGAAAAGTTTTCCCCTCCCACTGTAAAAGCTGAAATTTCTTCCGCGTCCGCTGTTAATATTGACTTTTCCTTCCCGCTCCCTGATCAGTTTTCAATCTGCCAGTCCGGCGAACAACTGCACACGAACAACCTTTTTGCGCGAACAGCTGTGATGGCGGCACCTGATGTGTGCATGAAGTAAATTTGGTACTTGTAACCACGGAGGGACCGTGTTGTAACATTAGGTCACATCGGAGGAATAATCATTTGAAGACATTTGTGATCGTCTGAAGTACAATATTTGACGTCCAATAGTTTATTCTGTTTGTTTCTGATATACCATACACTGAACGTGTCCTGCCTTGGTATAATTAGAGCTGTAAGTATCAGTGAGCAAGCCAATACGCACAGAACGCTAGGCATCGCGGCCGCGCGGATAGCTTATCTTGGCAACGTTTCGAGGACTTGTGCATGCATGGGCTTGGTCTACGGGTCTATATGCAGTTAAGTAGCAATTTAAAAAAAACTGCTTTTTACTGGCCAATTTCACAAGTTATGTCAAATATTTGTATATCAAAGTTCGGAAAATTTAATTTTCAAGCATCGAACGCTCTTTTCGCCAAGAATCATTCTAAACATTGGTTTACCCGACCATAGACCAAATCAGAAGTTAGAACTTGCTCATTTGTGATACATCCCCTATTGACTTAGCATTTGCGAAAACGTTATTTGTAAGCCCGTTACGTGACATCATTTATCGTTCTATGGTTCTTCACCTCACTATCACCACATTCCGAATGGTGAATGTAGTATATTCACCCTATATACATTAACAAGTGTTAAGTGATGGAAGCCACCAGGATGAGACACTATCTCTAGTATCCAATATACGGATAGTTTTCAATCGTATTCGAACCCACAACATACGGCATCAGTCGCCTAGCTGAGAGGCCTGAGACAGAACCAGTCGGCTAAATCTCCACTCCCAAAAAAGAGTGGTTCAATAGCCGGCT
>LD351145.1:4328-20012 GCA_001465055.1 Ptychodera flava
GTTCTTGTCTGTAATTGATTACTGTTGTATTGTTTGGGCTAGTACGTCTAAGACCAATCTCCAAAGATTGTAAAAACTCCAGAAAAGGGCTGGTAATGTAATTCTCGGAGTTGACACGAATTTTCCTTCTCGAACAGTTTTTGTTAGTTTGTACTGGTTGCCAATAGATTTACGTATTGAATACTTTACTGCTGTTATGACTTTCAAAGCTTTAAATGGTCTTGCACCAAGAAATATAAGTGATATATTCCAACCTCTCTCAGAAATGGATCGTAGTGGTAGCCTTTACCCACCAATGTTTAGGACAGGCGTGGGTCAAAGATCATTTGTATATCGAGCTACTAAAATCTGGAATTCAATTCCCCCAACTATCCGTGACTGTGAAGCCTTGTCGACGTTTAAATCAAAACTGAATTGTTATCTTTTCATGAAATATTGTAATGAAGGCTCTGACTTAGACTAGCCTGTTTTTCCTTTGTCTTCGACATCTTCTGTTCGTCTATTCCATACGTTTCGATGATTTGTTTGTGTATATTTCCTCTCTTTTCATGATGGCTCTGATGGAAATTACTTTACTGTAATCAGATTACCTTCTTTAAATAAAGTGTAAATAAAGTGTTATAATAATGTATGTATGTATGTATGTATGTATGTATGTATGTATGTATGTATGTATGTATGTATGTATGTATGTATGTATGTATGTATGTATGTATGTATGTGCGTGCAATAATCACGCAAATGACTCCAGTGAGGGTTCAATATAGGGATATCTGCAGAGGGGAAATACCTGTACATATTAGAATCTGATAAGCATTAATCCCAATACGACCACGTGTCACTGACTTGTGATTCAAACAATTGAGCTTTGCGAACACCCTGTCTTGTTTTTAACAGGCAGTTGTCAGACAGTTCACTAACTTGCTGCATGATAAAGAGTTCTAATGTGACGTAAAACACGGACTTGGTTTAAGTCTTTCGCACAGGCAGCACAGGTCGACCGTATTTCGAACTTTTGATCGTGGCATTGGTCACACTATCGGTTATCTATATGTTACAACCGATAACGTAGTAACTAACCGATAACGTATCAAACCCTATAACGTAGTAAAAATTTACCGATAACGTAGTAAATCAACCGATAACGTAGTAACGAAACGATAACGTAGTAAACTTTTCTAACCGATAAAATAGTAAAAATTTACTGATAACGTAGTAATTTTTCCTAACCGATAACGTATCAACAAATTTACCGATAACGTATCAATGAACCAATAACGGATTAAATCAACTGATAACGTAGAAAATTCAACCAATACCGCATCAAAATTCATTCATATTGGCAACATAAGGCCAGGAGACTGAGATCAAGTCTCTGGTAAAATTATCTTGAACGAAATTACGATATTGTCTGTTCTTAACATATATATGATCACCAGTACCACCACAATTTCTGTTATGGCGTCTAATTACACAGATAGGGTAATGGTCAGAGAGACCTACTTCAGGTACACACACAGAAGAAATATGAAGGGGATAGTTCACATAGATATGGTCTAAAAGAGAACCAGAAACCGGCCGGGTAGGACTATTCACAAGTTGTTCAAAGTTCAATGACATCATACATCTGTATAAATAGTGATTCTCCCCATTCGATGCAAGAAGGTTAATATTAAAATCCCCCAGTACAATCATTTTCTTATTTTCAAGTTGAGCCGACTCAATAACAGATTCGATTTTGCGGTCAACACAAAGGGATGAACTTGGTGGTCGATAAATACCCATTACCAGGAGAGGGCGAGCATGATAACTGATCAACTCTCTTCATTAGATATCAATAGGACCGAGGGAAATGACAACATTTCCCCGAAACTTCTCCAAGTTGGTGCTGCCAGCATTGCTAATATTTAATTTGTCAATTGTAAATGGTTCGTTTCCGAAATGTTTTAAATGTGCTAGAGTTGTACCAGTTCACAAGAGTGGGTCAAAACAACTTTTAAATAACTACAGGCCCATAAACATTCTGCCTGCTTTATCGAAGATTCTTGAGAGGCATGTTTATAAGAGTTTCTATGATTATCTTCAAACAAACAATCTTTTGATCAGCTCGCAGTCTGGTTTTAGACAATTTCATTCATGCCACACTGCACTTCTTAAGCTTACAGACCAACTTTTAAATAATATCGATCTGGGTTTGTATAATGGTTTAATGTTTTTAGATCTATGTAAAGCTTTTGATCTTGTTGATCATCAAATTCTCATTAGAAAGCTTTCTATTTATGGTGTTTCTGGTTCCTCTTTAAGCTGGTTTCGATCGTACCTCACTCATAGGAGTCAGTTTACCAGCTACTTAGGGGAGAAATCATATACTTTACCAATTGTATGTGGAGTACCTCAAGGCTCCATTTTAGGACCACTTTTATTTCTGATTTTCATAAACGACCTTCCTTTGTGTCTAAATATGTGTAACTTAGACATGTTTGCTGATGATCAAACTTTATTTGTATCTGGAGATGGTATTGATGAAGTTGAAAAAACAATTCAGGACGATGTGCTACCTATCTCTACCTGGGTTAACAACAATGCGATGTCCATCAATACCACAAAGACAAAGAGTATGATTGTAGCGTCAAACCCGAAGGTTAAAAATTTAAAAGAGTCAGATGTAACAATTAATGTATGTATAAACAACTGTGAGATTTCAAATGTTTTCAGTCACAACCTTCTCGGTATTGAGATTGACAGTACTCTAAGTTGGGATCATGTAAACAAGTTGTGTAAGAAATTATCTATGAGAATAGGAGTCTTGCAAAGGCTGCGTCCTTTAACTCCTTATAGTGTCCTTATTTTAGTTTACAATGCAACTTTTCTTTCTGTTTTCGATTATTGCTGTACTGTATGGGGAAACACCACAAAGAGTAATTTACAAAGAATTTGCAGGCTTCAAAAGAGAGCGGCCAGGGTTATTTTAGGTGTTGACATTACAGTTTCTACACGTACACTTTTCTCTCGCCTTCATTGGCTACCCGTTGACTTTCGAATTGATTATTTCATTGCTGTAATGACCTTTAAAATCTTGAATGGGCTTGCATCTGATTACTTACACCAGTTCCTTTATATCTCTGACGTGAGTAATATTACTACCCGTAGTTCTAGTAACAGGAATTTATACGCTCCAATTTTTCAGCACAGCTACTGGACAGAGATCGTTCATTTATCGAGCCACAACGATTTGGAATAATATTCCTATTTCAATCCGAAGTGTTGAAAGACTATTGCAGTTCAAATCTCAATTGCGCAATTTTCTTTTTCAAAAATTCATTAATGAGGGTTCATCACTGGATTAGATGCTTTCGTTGTATCTTTTCTTTTTTTTCTTTTGATGTATAATTAATTACTCTGTATTGATTTGTTGCTTTCTTGACGAGGGCTTTGATGTAAATTACAATTCATTTGTAACTCAGATTACCCTCTATAAATAAAGAGTAATAATAATAATAAAACAACTAATAACGTATCATTGCCGATAATATATGATTAAGCGATTCATGGGCAGCGATAGATTGATCGATTTATAGATAGATAAATATTAGACAGATAGACAGATAGATATATAGATAGCTAGATAGATAGCTAGCTAGCTAGCTAGATAGATAGATAGATAGATAGATAGATAGATAGATAGATAGATAGATAGATAGATAGATAGATAGATAAATAGATAGTTAAATAGATAGATAGAAAGATAGATAGATAGATAGATAAATAGGTCGATCAATGTATCGATAAATAAATCGATCACACAATGGATAGATCGATCGATCGATCTTTTGATGTTTGATAGATGGTCGGTCGGTCGATCGATCAATCAATCGATCGATAGATAAACTGATAGGCAGATCGATCGATAGAATGAAGGATCTATTGATTCGATAGAAAGATAGATCGATGAATCGATAGATCGATCGATCTATTCGATAAATTGGTCAAAAGATAGATCGATCGATAGATCGATTTGTTATCACATTGTCTCGTACTCAATTTTCTTTTCTCCTATTTATTTATTTCCGTTTAGCGTGAATTGTAACAAATTTCTGTAGCAAATCAATCAAGTTTCGGCTGTTCTCATGGTATTACGAACGACTAAGTTGATCTAAATGTTGTTAAACTTCTGGAATAGGTTTGGGAAGTTGTTTCTAATTTTGTTATAGTAGCTGTTGGGTAAAATTCAAAGAGATAGTATAGATACTGATGAAACAAAGGCAGGGGAATAAGCGGCTGTTGGTTTACACAGAGAACCCTACCGAGAAAGAAAACTATGATGTGTATGTATCGGCTACAAATCAGACAGAAAGTATGGTCGTAAAAGCAAGATTAGAAACAACTTTCCAAACCCATTTCAGTAGTGTAGCAACACCTAGATCAAGTTGGTCGTTCGTACAGCAACAGAAGTTATACAGGCAAGTCGTGGATAGACTTTACTTCGCATATAAATGTGATTATCACAAAATGTTTTTAACGAAGTAATCGGACCAGCTACAAAACGGAAGACCTTTTTCCCCTGGCGACTGATTTTGGCTCTAGCAGACCAATACCGCAATCACCGACAGCCAATTCCGCACAAATATTGGATACGTCGACCGATAGAAGTGACTGCGTATTAGTGATTAACCAAATAATATTAATGATTTATTTGTAAAATTGACGATTTTTCATGTTCTTGAAAATCTCCATCGGGTGTATTTGAAAAGGGTAAGCATATCAGTAATTGATATGCCGGAACCTAATATAAATATATGAGCGAACTCTGGTAAGGCCAAGAAAAATAAAAAGTTTGTTTCTCATTAGGGACGTATTGCAAAAAATGATGCGGTGACGCAGTTTTTTTTTCTTCTCAGTTTTTTATTCCTCAACCAACAAGAACGCGCATAAAAAAACGTGAAAACGACATAGGAATGCACGCAGAGATAAATGTACAGCAGTGTTGCCTTAGTATTTTTGTATAGCAACAATTCTTCGGTTTGACTTTTAGTGCAGCAATGCACAATTTTGTCAGCTTAATATAACAATGACATATGTGTACAGTTCTGAATGGAATGTTAGTGTCAGTTATTTTGTTTACAGTTCTGTTTTACACAGCGATGTGTTAGGCACTATCGTCGCGTATTTTTTCGGGTTTTTAAAACTTTATTTTCTTATGAGCAGGAAAAAATGTTGACGTGGCGGGTTTGAATTATGACGCGCGCGAGGATGAGAAACAAACTTTGTATTTTTCTATTCCCATGAATCACTTAATCCAATACATTGATACGTTATCGCTTAGGAAAAATTACAACGTTATCGGTAAATGTTTACTACGTTATCGGTTAGAAAAATTTACTACGTTATCCGTTCGTTACTACGTTATCGGTTGATTTACTACGTTATCGGTAAATTTTTACTACGTTATCGGGTTTGATACGTTATCGGTTGTAACAAGCCCTGGCTTCGTTTTATGCGATGGACAGGCATCCTCTATTTGGCCATCTAAACAGAGTAAGCAGGGAGGGAAGGTGGAAGACCCAAATGCTATGTCGGGGTTGCAGATCTTCATTCCTTGATCTTGCAAGAAATGAATGATGTATCGTAGTCTGAATAAATTTTACCCTTTACATCGACTACATGAAAGCGATAACAGTTGTAACTCCTGGCGTTGTTTTCATTATTTTTGTGCGACGAAAGATGTTCATTTTTTCCTACTCATTGAAGCATGTTGAAATACAAAATATTGTGTACGTCATGTAAATGTTTACGTTGAATAGTGAATATCAATGCGGACAAGAATTCAGTTAGGCCATTTAAAGAACAATATTTGTTTGCCGTCCTTTGATTTTTGAAAAACCTATCAGCCAGCCAGGCAAAAAAAAACACTGCAGGCAGAAAAACACAAGTGTATTAATATAAGCTCATTTTATTAGCGACGAAGTTACGTAACTGAGGAAGCTTATAGAGTTGGGAGAGGCAAAATTGACGTCATTTCCGTCAACAACTTCCGTAAAACTATTTTGTCACACCACGTGATCACAACTTCCGTAAAACTATTTTGTCACACCACGTGATCAGTGTTATCTAACGACTTCACGCTGCACACACTCATCAGCAGCGAAAATATACCATCGTGTGGAATTGAACTCAGAGCGTGCGTGTGAGTGTATTGGCTTACATGAAAATGCGATAGACAATGATGCATTTACGTTAGAACGTCCATGCTCGATCAAATTGTTTTTGTTCTGTCAGTGTAAATTACGAGATTGGTGGATGTTGACGGACATCTTGCGTGCGTTTGGTCCTGACATGCATGTCGTTTCGATCTCCTTTTTACTGTGCAGGGGAGAATGAATTACGTTCCTTATGGATTTCAACTATGTAAAAAAATACGAAGTTTTGAGTGGATTTACGATTTCGTTTGTAAAATTACGGGCGAAAATTTCAGCTTCCCATTTCATAGGCGCGACCGTGCAAAAAACCTCAGTCTCCTACTACCTCCATGATCACGTACCACACGAACATGAAAGGCCGGCCTCTGAAACACTCAGAAGCGTGTGGAAATTTGCTTAGTGTTTTTTCTCATTTAATTTGTCAAATTATCAGCAAAAACCTCAATAATTCAAAGTAACTCTCGAAAATGAGTGAAAAATTTCGATGCAAAAATCGTGCATCGGCGAGAGTAATAAGCGTAAAGAGACTGAGAGTATTCACACAGAAATAGCCCATGATTCGAGCTTGGTTTTTCTGTTTTTTCGTTTGAATTTTGGCCAAATAGTCGCTTTTTAGCGGGCTTTAAAATATTTAAAGCATCTAAAAATATTACAATGACTTTTCATTAATAAACGAAATAAAAAAGTAAGAAATTCAATTATTTATCTACAAAATAAAAATATTTTGGCACGCTGAATCATGCAGCTAACAAGTAAACAATCAATGTTTTGGACGAGTGCATACGTGTGAGTGATTTTTCGTGGGGATTTCCCGACCGTTCATTGCTGTGGCGCTCGAATACGAAGTCAGTTTCTGTGAAACGGGATGAAATTTTCTTTCAGGCGAGGCGTTTCAAGTTACTCTTGAGAAAGGTCCTTATTTATCAATTGTTGTTTTACTGTTTCATGACACATGTTTCTGATTTAATCACTTGTTGACCTGAAAAACAACGATATTTAGTACTCTTTTTGAACAGACTTTTAGTAAGTAGCCGCGGTACAGCTGTCAAAATACTATCGTTTTCAAAGTACATTTTGAGTGAACTTTGTAAATGAACATTCTGAACCATCGTGTAATGTTATGCTTGGAATTTGTTGCTTTTGAGGTTTATTCGTAGTTTTTTGTTTCTTTCCATCATCAAACATTGACAAGTAAGCTTGTAAAACTAGCCTCAAATCACTTAAATTAGAATTATGTGTTACTTTCTGGTTTTGTAATATGTAAAGAAATAAATAAGTTGATTTCGTTTGATCCTTTCCACTTATTGGTATTTTTTCCTGGTTTAAAGTTACTAATGTCCTTAACCCTTAGTCTCTACAATCTTACAAAAAATGAAACGATTGATTTAATAAAAGAAACTTACTGTGACACAGTTCGCAGTCATTTTTATTACTCTGGTTCAAAATTCAGTGTGCTATACTTATATCTTGGCAGTGCTGAACTCTTCTGTCATAGTATCTGCAATTGAAGAATTACTTCACATAGAATAATTTGTAAATGTAAATCAGTGCTGTTGAAGATTATTTAATTGTCAGGGTGTTGCCAAATCTTGTGTGTATATAAGTATGTACGGTTCTGAGATGAGCTGTATTGGCATACAAAAGGAATTTGTTGATAACTGACAATTTAATTAATGCAATCAATTTTGAAATTTACTCAAAACTTTTGAGACTGAATTTGTAACTTTACTAAAAATTTTCGGAAGCTAGAGGGGAAACAGACATACCAGTGTGATGGGCGGACCAGAAAGTCCATGGAAATCAAGCAGGTTGTTCTTACATGAACATTGCTGTTTGGTGTGTTGATTTGTAACACACTATGCTAACATGTTTCAACACCCAAGGAAACATTTGCAACTTTATAGTCAATGAGACATATTAATAAAATTATTTTAATTTTGTATCGGAATATCACAAAACAATGTTGTGATCATCGCAGTCCAGCTGTTATGAGTAAGCATGTGTACTTGGCTGGACCGATCAAGTTTCTGCAAAAAATCATTTTACCATCAATGACAAGCTAAAGTGACGTCTTTAATAAATGTGTCCATTCGATATCTAAAGAAAATCAAGGCTATCAATGACACGAAGAAAGTTTGTTTAGAATTATATTTTCGTTTTAAACTACAGTTCTTTGATGCAGTACTGTGGTCGTCTGGCAATTCATCATCACGGCAGATGTAGTGCATGCAATACACAGTCCACACTGTCCAATCATGCGTGCATGTTTTCCTGTTATAATTCAGTTGGGTCAGAATTTTTTAGCAAGGAACATACAAAATCTTGCAGATAAATAAATTTTGATGATCTATGTTGATCTATGCAAATTTCAAGTTTGGTGGACTTGTGAAAATTATGTCTTTTACCTTCATTTACAAGATGGCATGTTTACCAAGCTGGACGCTCACTGCTAAAAAAAATAGGTTTTATTACAGTTTCACATTTCAACCCTTTCTTTGCATCTTTCTCAGCAACATTCCCCAAACCCCTCTCCTTGCATCCCTACCGCTAAATGCACTGAGGAGCACAGTGTCATATCATTGACGCTATTTTTTTGTTTCTTTTGGAAAAACAATATTTTGTTTGTAATAGTGTTAACATTATGTGTGTTTTCTTAATTTTCTCTGAAAACCCACCAGCACGCGAACAACAAGCAAAGGATTTTATGTAAAGCGCCTTATCAGAAATAACATTGAGCATGGCACACATGTTATGCCACGATGACAAGTTTGACATTTGGCATTTCGAGTGTTTTTTTGTTTTTGTTTTTTGTTTTGTTTTTGTTTTTTAGGGTTTTTGAGAAGACACGGTAACCAAAATTTTTCAAACGGGGAAAAAATCACTGGAAAGTGCATAAACGTCAAAGCTTATGGAGTTTTTTATTATCTTGCATCTTTTCAGTCAACATGTAAACACTCTTTCTCTGTGTACTAAGTCTAAAAATACACGTCATTCAGGTGGATTTGAATGCCGAGGAAACCATGCTTTTTGCCAGAGAATCGACGTGGGCATGGCCGTTTGGTAGCCAGCTCTGGTTTGAACCGTTTCATTGTATGCTCTTATCATCCGTTGACCGATCAACAGTGGTGTCAACAGCAGGTGAGAAATTACAGCACCGTTTATAGGGGAAGCAAGTGAAGATGTTATGTTTTTGTTTTGTTTTTTATTTCCACACATAACTACCAGACTACACTCTATAGAGGCATTGTCACTCTAGGCTTCCGTGTATATTAAAGAGATTACTTGAATATGTGAGTGTTGTGACATCCAAACCCAAATTAATTTATGAAGTGTAATAATACGTGTTAAACGCAGAGAGGTTCCTGACACCAGTAGAATACACGTCATTTTCTTGTCGCTCAGGAGAAGAAACAGAATTCTGTAGTCTGTGTGCAGAACAGACGTAATTATACATTTGACAAATTCTACATTAAATCTTACAGAGAAACTTTCGAAAGCATACAATAAAGGTGATATCTTTACAAAATATGGAAATGGTATATTATTAAATAACATTCAGCCTAAATCAGAGTAGTAAATTTCAGCTATTGACTTCTTCCGTACTTGATATGTCTGCATTTTGAATGTTATTACAACAATGGTTTTGTTAAGATCCCGATGCCAGAATGCCTCACACAAAAATTACAGGAGAAAACTAAAACGAAGGGGGAAGGGGGAAGGGTGAATATGAAGGGTTACGATATTCTCTCTGTAAGTAGATAAAATTTTGATAACACTATGCAAAAATGAAATATTGTCCTGGCTTTGATAAAAATACGCAAAAATGAAATATTATCCTCACGCTAAGGGGACTTTTGTCGGTAGAAGAAGGACGGGGGCTGGGGCTTTATGCACAATGCAATATATACCAGCACTAGCACATACCTGATGGGGACCTATAACTGTCACTGATACCATTTAGGGGATATGATATGATATGATACGCACTGTGTTAGTAGAGAACCCATATAAAAATATGCAAAAATGAAAAATTGTCCTTACGTTTAAGGTACTTATCTTATTGGACGAAAGCGGAGGGCTTTGTGCATAGTGCACTATACACAAGCGCTAGCATCATACTGATCCGACTCATTACAGTCCCTGATGCAAAAAAGGGGGACATGATATTCACAGTGTCAGTACAGACCAGTTTGATAGAAACATGCAAAGTTAAATTATTGCCCTCACGCTTAAGGGATTTATGTTATAGGACGAAGGGGAGGGCTTAGTGTATAATGTATAATATGGAGGCACTACCACAATGCTGAAGACAGGGCCTATAATTTCCACCGATGCGACGAAGGGGACATGAGACATATAGAGGCAGCACATCCATACTGAGGCAGGACCTATAACTTTCACTTATGCCACGAAGGGGGACGTGATATTCTCAGTGTCAGAAGAAAACATATTGATAACAAGATTCAAAAGTGAAATATTGTGCTCTCGCTTAAGGGACGTATCTTATAGGACGAAGGGGGGGGGCTTAGTGCATAATGTATAACATACAGGCACCACCACATTGCTGAAGATGGGACCTATAACTTTCACTTATGCCATTAAGGGGGACATGATATTCTCAGTGGCAGAAGGGAACATATTGATAACAATATTCAATACAAAAATACTGTACTCACGCTTAAGGGACTTATATTATAGGACGAAGGGGGGGGGGCTTAGTGCATAATGTATAACATACAGGCACCACCACATTGCTGAAGATGGGACCTATAACTTTCATTGATGCCATGAAGGGGGACATGATATTCTCAGTGGCAGAAGAGAACATATTGATAACAATATTCAATACAAAAATACTGTACTCACGCTTAAGGGACTTATCTTATAGGATGAAGGGGGAGGGCTTTGTGTAGAATGTATAATATAGAGGCTGCACATCCATACTGAAGGCAGGACCTATAACTTTCAATTATGTCATGAAGGGGGACATGCTATTCTCTGTGTCAGAAGAGAACATATTAATAATAAAATTCAAAAGTGAAATATTGTGCTCTCTCTTAAGGGACGTATCTTATAGGACGAAGGGGGGCTTAGTGCATAATGTATAACATACAGGCTCCACCACATTGCTGAAGATGGGACCTATAACTTTCACTGATGCCATGAAGGGGGACATGATATTCTCAGTGTCAGAAGAGAACATATTGATAACAATATTCAATACAGAAATACTGTACTCACGCTTAAGGGACTTATCTTATAGGACGAAGGGGAAGGGCTTTGTGTATAATGTATAATATAGAGGCAGCACATGCATACTGACGGCAGGACCTATACCTTTCACATAGGCTACGAAGGGGAACATGATATTCTCAGTGTCAGAAGAGAACATATTGAAAACAAGATTCAAAAATGAAATATTGTGCTCGCGCTTAAGGGACTTATCTTATGGGACGAAGGGGGAGGGCATTGTGTACAATGTATAATATAGAGGCTGCACATCCATACTGACGGCAGGACCTATACCTTTCATTTATGCCACGAAGGGGAACATGATATTCTCAGTGTCAGAAGAGAACATATTGATAACAAGATTCATAAAGGAAATATTGCGCTCACGCTTAAGGGACTTATCTTATAGGAGGAAGGGGAGAGCTTTGTGTACAATGTATAATATAGAGGCTGCAAATCCATACTGAAGGCAGGACCTATAACTTTCACTGATGCCATGAAGGGGGACATGATATTCTCAGTGTCAGAAGCGAACATATTGATAACAAGATTCAATACAGAAATACTGTGCTCTCGCTTAAGGGACTTATCTTATAGGACGAAGGGGGGGGGGGCTTTGTGTATAATGAATAATATAGAGTCAGCACGTCCATACTGAGGCAGGACCTATAACTTTCACTTATGCCATTCAGTGGGACATGATACTCTCAGTGTCAGAAGAGAACATATTGATAACAATATTCAATACAGAAATACTGTGCTCACGCTTAAGGGACGTATCTTATAGGACGAAAGGGGAGGGCTTTGTGTATAATGTATAAGATAGAGGCAGCACATCCATACTGAGGCAGGACCAATAACTTTCACTTATGCCACGAAGGGAGACATGATATTCTTAGTGTCAGTAGAGAACACTTTGATAATAATATACAAAAAAGAAATCTTGTCCTTAGGCTTAAGGGACTGGTGATATAAGACGAAGGGGGGGGGGCTCTGTGTACAATGTATAATATACAGGCACCTCCACCATAGTGAAAACATGGCTTATAAATTTAACTGATGCCACGAAGGGACATAATATTCTCAGTGTCAGTAGAGAACACTTTGATAAAAAGATACAAAAAAGAAATATTGTAGTCAGCCTTAAGGGACTGTTGTTATAGGGCGAAGGGGAAGGACTTTGTGTATAATGTACAATATACAGGCACTACCAGAATGCCCAAGACAACGCCTATAACTTTCACTGATGCCATTCAGTGGGACATGATATTCTCAGTGTCAGTAGAGAACATATTGATAACAAGATTATATACAGAAATACTGTGCTCACGCTTAAGGGACTTATCTTATAGGACGAAGGGGGAGGGTTTTGTGTACAATGTATAATATATGGCAGCACATCCATACTGACGGCAGGACCTATAACTTTCACTTAGACCGCGAAGGGGAACATGATTTTTTCAGTGTCAGAAGAGAACATATTGATAACAAGATTCAAAAAAGAAATATTTGCTAACGCTTAAGGGACATATCTTATAGGATGAAGGGGAGAGCTTTGTGTATAATGTATAATATAGAAGAAGCACATCCATACTGAAGGCAGGACCTATAACTTTCACTTATGCCATGAAGGGGGACATGATATTCTCAGTGTCAGTAGAGAACACTTTGCAAAAAGATGCAAAAAAGAAATATTGTACTCAGCCTTAAGGGACTGATGTTATAGGGCGAAGGGGGAGGGCTTTGTGTATAATGTGCAATATACAGGCACCACCAGAATACTCAAGACAGCGCCTATAGCTTTCACTGATACCACATGCTGCAAATGCTGAAGACAGGACCTATAACTTTAAATTATACCACGAAGGGAGACATGAATTCTCAGTGTCAGTACGGAACTGTTTGATAGAAATATTCAAAGTTAAGATATTTTCTACTGATGTTGTCATGCGAAAGGGGAGGGCTTAGTGCATAATGTATAATATACAGGCACCACCACAATGCTAAGGATGGGACCTATAACTTTCATTTATGCCACGAAGGGGGACCTCATATTCATAGTTTCAATAGGGAACTGTGCAAAGTTTAATTATTGTCATCAGGCTTAAGGGACTTATCTTGTGGGACAAAGGTGGAGGTCTTCGTGTATTATGTCTAATATTTAGGCACCACCACCATGCTAATTGCGGGGCCCATAAACTATAAATTATGCCAAAAAGGGGGACATGATATTTACAGTGTCAGTAAAGAAAAGGTTGATTCCAACTTGCAAAAGAAAAATTTTGTCCTCTTGCTTAATGGACTTATGGTGTAGGACGAAAGAGGTGGGGCTACATACAATGCAATATATAAAAGTTCTAGCACCATACAGATCGTGGGGCCTATAACAATCATTGATGCGATGACGGGGAAATGATCTTTAATGTTTAAGTAGAGAACACTTTAATAACAATATTCGAAAACGAAATATTGTCCTCTGATGTGAGGGACAATGCATGATATACAATCGCCAGACCAAAGAGAGCAATTACTTTCTATTAATGCCCTGAAGAACATGATATTAAAAGTTATAGAGATCGTGTTGATAACAATAGGCAGGAATGAAATATTGTGCTCACACTTCATATATTTATTTTATTATACACATGGCGAGGGCTGTGTGCACAATGCACCATATACAAGCAAGACTGTAGGTGGCAAATGACTTGCAGTTATAATCTGACGGATAAAATGGTATATACAGAGGTATTAGAGATCAATATGTGGAATTTACGGAATGGCGAAGTATGGTTTTTACGAATTTGGGATATATGTTCTTGGCAAAAGGTTGCCACCTTCTCTATATGTTCGTGCATAGGATCGTGTAAAGTGACCTAAATGAAGGGACTTATAAATTTTGTGTATGCGCGTACAAAGATTTACATTATTTGTACTTAGTATAAATAACAGTCAGAACATTGTTCACAATGTTGTGGTCTCTCGTTTTTATGAAAAATACAGATGTACACATAGTGCATACATGTAATGCACAGTTATGCATTAGTTTATACGGACATTAGTTTAATGTATGTTTTCATGCTCTCACATGGGGGCTGGCTACAGAACTCTCACTAATGTAATAAGATTGATTACGCTGCTCTATATGCTATAGCCCCCCCCCCCCCCAAGCAATACTTTGCAGCTTCATACCTTGGGATATTTACATTTGTTACATCAAAAATATTTACAAGTACATTACATAAATTTGTAATACATTGTGAATTGTTGAGATTCAGCGAAACACAACTAATACGACATCTTAGCTTCTCTGCATGAACAACGTATAATCTCCTCCACATATGATAACTTCCCTGGACATATTGTTGCATGACAAACAGACAAATTTCTATTCAGCATAAGGTCTTTTTTACAACAGGTGAATTATTTCCTTAGGGCCTATTTATAATTCTAGGCTCTTCTCCTACACGAAATAGCGCCGTCAGTATCGTGTACGTATCGCATAATTTAAGCTTATCGGTTGTGGTATGGCTCTTTGGATATAGATTAAGGGACTTAAAAATATGATCATATTGACGTATTGCTAGCGTCGACACCCATCTTCTAACTGTAATACTGTCAATAATGTCATACAGTCTTCCTGTGATGACACTACATGCATTCGAAATGGTGTATATTCGACAATCATAACCATTTGCCTGTATATTATACATTAGACACAAAGCCCACCCCCCTCGTGCTATAACATAACTCCCTTAACCCTGACGACGATAATTTAGTTTTTGCATATTATTATCAAAGTGTTCTCTACTAACACTGAGAATATCATGTCCCCCTTTGTGGCATCAGTGAAAGTTGTAAGCCCAATTTTCAGTATGGTGGTGGTGCCTTTATATTATACATTATACACAAAGCCCTCCCCTTCGCCCTATAACATCATTCATTTAAGGCTGACTATAATATTTTTTTTGCATCTTTTTATCAAAGTGTTCTCTACTGACACTGAGAATATCATGTCCCCTTCGTGGCATCAGTTAAAGTTATAAGCCATGTCTTCAGTATGGTGGAGGTGCCTGTATATTATACACTTCTTGGTCTTCTGGCCAGAGGTCCATATATCTTTCTTTCATAAATATGACTTTGTTTGTGTACCATCTATTTGCTGTCTGTTCTGTGCTGTTTTGTGTCTATGTTTACAACTACTGTCTTACGATTCTGATCTAGTCATTGGATTATGGATTGGTATGATTGTGATTAT
>LD351148.1:25537-37973 GCA_001465055.1 Ptychodera flava
CAATCACTATTAATAAAGCTTATTATTGAGTTTTTCTCAGTTTTCTCTGTCACTATCAGTCCCTCTCCTTTTCTTCATGCTCTGACTGATCGTAGTAAATAAAATAATTGACTATATAGCCTAACCTAGCCTCTTGACTCTTTATTTATTTTACACCCCATTACAAGGATGTTAATATCTCTCATATACACATCTTGTAAATAATTAGTCAACACAACTAATTATGCTAATCCGTGGACTTATCAAGGGTTGGTCAACATTGGAAAGATAGATATGTAAATGAAAAAGAAGTTTTAGTAACCTTTCCTATCTTTCGCGATGTTGACTAACCTATAAAATCCCTGATAAGTCCACGGATTAGCATGATTAGTCATGTTGACTAATTAATTAAATGGATGTTTTATATGCCGGCACGGTCGTCCATGCAAATAAGTCAACTCATTTGCATGGACGACCGTGCCGGCATATAAAACATCCATTGACCCTGATAACACAAAACTGAGGGAGGAGTGTTAATCCCGTAGGGGGCTTCGAACAATATTGGAAAAACAAGAGTCCAAGAACTTACCTATCGAAAACAATATGAAGATGCAGCTTGTACGAAATACGAAAATATTGCAGGCACACAAGAAGTGAATAATGATGCATAGCAAGTTAGCTCCGTCATTATTTTTTTAATTTTCGGTGCGCCCTTCTATCCCCCATTTTCAAAATATTGGATTACACAGCATTTGGCAGCAGACCTAAGGCTCGTTTTACATGAATATTAAAACTCCCACTTTCATTCTGTTGTATGTGTACCCAGTTGTTTTCAGTTTAACATTAACTTGTTTTCTTTTTGTGTTTCGGCTACAATTTCGCTCCCTTACTCTATTACAAGAATGTCCTTTTCGTTCATGTCCCTTTCGTTTAAAATGCACTTCAAGTCTACTTTCTCACATCAATCTTTTGTAGACTTGATCATACTGACTTTTTTTAAATTCAATTCTTCCGAGTGAGATATTCCGTTCAACCGACAACTTGCTGTTTGAAAACACGGAAAACTGTGATGTAAACACTGCCCCTCACTTCAAATTATCTAACAAACGTGGAAGATTCTTCAATGTTTTACCATGAAAAAAGACGAAAAGTTGCCACTTTAGTCATTTGATATCAAAGCGGTACCCTATGTGTATATATGTATGTGGATGAATAGATGGATGGAGGATTGATCGATAGAAGGCACAGTGCTATAAATTACCCACAATTCTGTTCGATTTGTAGCAGTGCATATTGATTTTTAGCTCATGTGTTCACACACGTGAGCTATTGTCGCAACGATCTGTGCGTCTTTGTATCTGTCTGTTGGCGCGATATCGCAAGAACAGCTTATGGGATCAGAATCAAATCTGGTACATACATTTTTGTTTGACAATGGCAAGAACTGATTAGTTTTTGGTGGGTTGATATAAATGTTGCATGACAGCAAGACAGACAGCCAGACAGACAGACGACAGATAGATAGATAGATAAATAGATAGACAGACAGGCGGACAGACAGACGGATAGATAGATAGATAGATAGATAGATAGATAGATCACTATTACCACAATTCAGTGTAAAATGTTAATGTGCAGGGACTCTAAGTCTCCAAGTCTTGTAAGATGAGCTGTGGAGCAGTTAAAATGTGAGAATAAACTCTTATCAGTATAAACCCGTTTGAAACAGTATTTCATGCGGATTGATTCAAAATGTATTTGTCAATGGGGAGCGATACATCCAAGAGAGGTTCCTGATGTCATAGGTGTTTTGTACACAGAAAAAAAGGAACTGCAATTTTTTTTTGGTATTGAAGAGACCTAAACAATGTCATCCCAAAATTGGCTGAGATGACATATCTCACTCTGGTCGTTGGAACTCTTTCTAACAGAATTCCCTGTCTAATGAGAGACAATTCATTGAAAGCCATGGAGTTTAGACAGCAATTAGTATTAAACTCTGATATCGACATTTCAGTAAACTCTATTTGAGGGAACCATCAAGAGATAAAGGGTAGATGAAATAGAATAGTTATAAATAATATTTTTGATGTAATCTATCGTTTCCATACATTTCCATTCAGTTCACTGACGTATCTTAGCCTCCTACTTGCAAGGACTTTGAGATCTATACTTACGATTTCCGACCCTGATGGATGTTTTGTTATGGCATCCTGTGTTATCCTTCACAGTCGTAACTATCTCGCTTTTAAAAGTGTCTCCAACTGCTAGATATCGATTGTGAAATCGTTACCGGCCACGTGGTTCAGCCTCCTGCGTTTCCGATTCCAGAATTTCACAGCTTTATTATAAAGATATCTTAGCTCTTTATTTATCTTTTAAAGAACATACATCGCTAACTTCAACTTCTATTGCATATTCAAAATAAAATTTTCACAAAAACAAGTATAAACTTGTACGATTTGGTTAACTATATTTTGTGAAAACTTGTCCAGGGTTTTATTGCCTCTAATCTTTCACATCTTAAACTTGAGTGAACCACTTTAGTTAAAACTCAATTTCAAGTCCGCCATCCGATCAATCGTTCATAAAAGATCAAAAAGATTGTCCTGTTTTTCATTGAAATACCTCTTCCCGCTACCAACTGAATTAGCCTATGTGTAAAACAGGATTCGAATCAGAAGACTGTTCTTATACTAATTGCGTATAGAAATAAATAAACAAGTAAACACACAGACACAGACACAGACACAGACACAGACATATATATATACATATATACATATATATATATATATACACACACACACACATATATATATATATATATTACAATAACAATGTATATATATATATATATATATATATATATATATATATATATATATATATATATATATATATTACAATAACAATGTTCTTCTGGCAATGTCTTTCTGCTGCCGTGACATCTGTTGCATATATCGGATCTTGTCGGCTGTGATCATCTGTTAAACTAGTACGTGGCTATAAAACTCGAGAATTGCTTTGATATTTCTGACTTCATGAACATCAATTTGTGCAATCGCTGTGTGACTACAATCAGTACTATATGGGCTTTAACAATTTCCACGAGCATTGCCGTTTCTACATCATGCAGGGGATGGGCTGATGCAGGGAAATACAAACACAAAAATTTTATTTAATTTACTTCATTTAATTTACTTAATTTTCATCAACATTTTCGCCTTTTCAAATAAAAATGTCATCATTAAACAGAAAATCATTATTACTTAAAAAATGGTCATTCAAACTCCATTTCAAGTCCACTGTCTCCAATCCACTTCTTGTAAACTTGATCGAACTCTTCATTCTGTGCTACGGTAAAATACTCCTTCCAGCCGCCAACTTTACCTGGGTACATGGAGAAACGTCAGAAATCAGAGTAACTGACCAATAATTTTTTTTCGTTCTTATTCTGGGAAATTTATTCGGATAAATGTTCTACCCGCCCTTGTAAAATATCACTGGACTGCAATGCTTCTGTAACTTTTTCAACAAATTTAATTTGACCAACCAGACTACACTTACTTGTTGAGCACAACACTTCACCCAAAATTTTCAAAGACCTTCAAATTTATAATCTAAGGCTTATATAAATGAATGTACGGCGATAGCAAGTTTATGCTTCCTTTAGTTACTTACATGATGGTTTACTTTCAAAAGACTAACGTTGCGCAGTACTCGATGTGTATGCTCTGTAGAAAGTCGTTTGTCGTCTACTGTATTCTTTTTTCAGAAGAAAGCATTGAAGAATTTAATAATTACCTTTCCTGACAAAGGGGCTTTTATCGGGATCAATTTTCCAAGAATCTATAAGGTAGCGATCACCTCTATCGTTAAGATTATTCTTCATATATTCAAAGGAACAAAGTTTCATTATCTTGTCAATTTGCTCATCCGAGAGATGATCCTGTTCTAGGAATGCTACTATTTTCCTGACACATTTTTTCAGATCCTGAAATTCAAAGAGACATATATTGGACTAAGTCACCATCATACAGTGCTGTGCTCCATCTCTTCATTTTAGGGGTTGTCAAAATACAGTACTACTACACTGCAACAACTCGTTCTTACACTCCAGATCTGAATCGAAGAATAAAAGAATGCTGTGTTTGTGAAACATCAACAATGACAATGACTTTGATAAAACAACACCAATAGCACTACTACTACTACCACTACTACTACTACTACTACTACTACTACTACTACTACTACTACTACTTCTACACTTCCCAGATAACTAAATATGCAACTGTATTATAAATGGCAAAGCTGACGTACTGTCTATGAATGATTCGTGTAGGAATTTCATCTGAATTCCTTCTATCAATGTAGTTGACATCGGGTCACAAATGATATTCATAACACTTTATGTCATTTATTGTCCTGTTGCCTATTATCACATATTTATGTCAAGTACCCCTCGTAATTTGGATTACACGACAGTCGACGGCTTGAGATTAAAACCAAGGCAATGTATTTTTTTTTTTAAGTTTACTTCTAACAATCTACTTAATAACATAAACGTTTGGTGAATATAACTTTGACAGTTGTTCATTGATATGTTCAGTGCATCAATCAGCTTTTGGTGCATGTATGTTACCACTTAAGGTAGTTCGCGCCTCGAAAGTGAAAGACTTAAACTTTTGCTCAAACTTTCCTCAAGAAATCTTTCAACCGTTCTCTTTCAAAGTCAAGAACAAAAATCGGGGGTCACCGTGCAAAATAATCGTAATCATACCAATCCATAATCCGATAACACTAGGTCAGAATTTGTAATACAATAGTTGTAAACATAGACACAAAACAGCACAGAACAGACAGTAAATAGACGGTACACAAACAAAGTCAAATTCATGAAAGAAAGATATATGGACCTCTGGCCAAAAGGCCAAGAAGTGATGTCAGGTGTTTCGAAAATAGTAAGCGCATCCTCCCCCACATATGGCACCCGCCATTTATCAATCTGTAAGTCAGATAGGTAGTGGTCACTAAGTATAACTAAGGCCCAATGTCACCGATGCTATCAGCGATCATTTGTCGAAGAGAGATATTGTATTTATCTACCAGCTTGCGATACCTGCCAAAAAAGCGTTTGAATTATGTAGAGACAAGTCTTGCTCTGGTGTAACCTTGATTTAACAGTTTGTAAGAGAGAAGCCATGTCTCTCTACAACATCACCATATGAACTGCATGCTCTTGCATATCGAATAAGCTGGGAAATGTATACCCCATAAGCTGGTGGGAGTGGAATGTTACTGATGAGGTGTGGAAAATTGATTATACTAAAGTTGAAATCATCTCTCTTGTCATATAGCCTAGTAGAAAGGTGACCATTAGAGTCAAATTCAAGTAAAATGTCCAGATATGAAGCAGAAGAGGCCGTTTCTGTAGTTTCTTTCATGTCCGATTCTGGAGGATAAATCATAGTTAGATAGTCACTGAATTCGGAGTTATTCATTGAAATAACATCGTCTACCGTATGTATCTAAATGTTAGGTTGAAAGTTCTACCCACAGAGACGTTTTTCTGTTTGATTAGGCTCTGGATAAATTCTGCCTCGTATGAGAACAGAAATAAGTCGGCAAGCAAGGCAGCACAGTTAGTACCCATCGGAATATAGTACTAGAGATTGAAACAAATAACCCAAGATTTACCGATGTTTGAAATTCAAAATGACCTCCATTCCTGTGCTATCTAAAATTTTCTAATTTCGAAAAACTAAGCCAGTGAAAAGCTTTCTTACACCAAGACTTTTCAAATGAACTCCAACAAGTGGTGTATCAGAAATAATTGTAAAAGTTTGATATTCCGAATATCTGTCCCCAAGGCGCATTCAACCCTAAAGGAACACACCCCTCGAGACAGGAAGTTTTAAAGTATTTCAAAACCCGAAGCTTGAAACCATTATGTTTCATTCATAACAAAATAAGTGAGAGGTCAGCGTGCAAAATGGAGAATAAGTGAAACAGATTACATAACATTTTCCGACAACTCAAATTCATATGGCCCCTATACTTTTTGTTAAGTCGATTTGCTTTTCAATTTTCGCTAACCAGTGTAAGCTTTAATTATTCCCCGGGCTTTAAAATGAATCAACGCAAGAAGTAGCCCTGCGTACCGTGCTGTGTGTTCCGGCATTATACGATCGCCCACCACAGCCCTGCTGACTTTCGTAGGAAAAACCGGCGGACGCGGTCCCGATTTGGACAGCGCACGAAAAACTACCTTTTCTGACTATTTTCGGCCGAAATCAACTTGATTCCGCTCTGCAGATGTGCCTACCTGAATAACTAAATTGCTCACAGACTGCAAAAAAATATTCAGAAAAGGTAGTTTTTCGTGCGCGGTCAAAGTCAAGACAGCATCCGCCGGTTTTTCCTTTGAGAGTCAGAGAGCTGTGGTGGGAGGCCGTACACATCTAATTTATTTTGTCAACACATCCCGCCGCATTACTACGATGTATGGAGACAGTCGATGTTTATAAATAATGGCTTCGACCAGGATATTTGATTGTTTGGATGTTTTTGGGAAACAAGTGAGAATAAGCGCTTACAGTCTAAGAGCGGAGACTTGTTTACCGAACAGGAGTATAGATACGTAAAACCAATTTATGTAAGTGCCATGTTGTCATTTAGGTAGTCTTGCCAAACAGAACAGGTCAACGCAACTCATCACAAACCGTAGGCCAGAAAGCAAACTTGAGTGTATTTCCCAAGTATCCTTCTGATAATTCTCTGCATGATACTTTCTAATTGTTGGTATACGGAAATCCGGCTAATACTAATGTGCACGTGCCTTCAAAAATAAAGCACGACGCATACTTGGATAAGATATAAATCCAACAAATATGACGTTATGCATGATCGACAAATACTCACCTTAACCATATCTTCATACTTCATGAAAAGTACATTAGGGTCATTTCGTCTCTCCCACCATGGAATTACATGGCTGCCCCAGTCGCCACCATACGCTTTTTGTATTTGGTAAAATGAAAATATTGTCAGAGAAAATACGATTTGTTTCTCATCCTGCGTATCTTACAAATGATAACGTGTTTTGTATTTTTTGTTGTTTTTCGTAACACACCAGTTGAAACTAATGACATGAATATATTTAAAACAACATAAATGTTTGCATGGATTTGAAATTCCGACAGGTAGGAAAGTGGCAACGACAAGTTCACTTTTCCAAACAGTACGGCGAATGCATGCGATCCAATAGGCAGAGGTGTTTTCTACCAATCTTTACACAAATGTGAGTGAGCGTAAAAAGACGCCTGATGCAGCTTATCTAGACCTACGCGCGCGACAATGAGAAGCAACTTTTCTTTTTGAGATTGATGTAAAAATACCCCGATATTGAACTCTTTCACTACTAAACTTCAGTATATCCCACCGTTTTCAACAGCACGGCTGGTTCTGTATTCAGGATCATGGGGAAGGAAGGGTTGAAGAATTAACAGCTTACAAATATAATATGTGGAAAAAGCTTCCTATCTATGTTTCTCAGTCATCCTTTTTATAGTCAACACTAATTAGGTATTCAAGTAGTTTATTCTTTCACGCATAGTTATTGATTGTGTACAGTTTGCATCTCACAAAACATCACTTTTTGTAAACAATTTACAGGGATATCGCTCAGTGGTCCTTTATGGAAAGGATCATTTGTTATTCTAGGGGTTGAAGATATGGGTGGAAGAGATTCAAGAAGTTGTCTCTGAGAAAAAAATCCAGACACAGATAGCAGAAAAAATAGAAAAGATTGCAAGCAGACCAGAAGGAAAAAAATGCACTGACAGTTACCCACTGTCATTACTTTTGCATTTTTAACGCAACCTTTGGCAGCCCCATTTTCAAATATTGCATTTAGTTCCCAAGTAGACCTTAATCATACTGTATCTCATACTTTCCCACTTTTTAACATGTACCCAGTTTTTAAATTTGACGTATTTACAAGGTTTCTTGCTTGTGCTTATCTTACAGTGTTCTCTTCCTTACTCCATAAAGCATGTTGGAATACTAACTATTCAGCTTATCCAAGTGGCCTACACAGGATATCTCATACCCTCTTTTAACAATTACAGGCCATGATTTGTCTACAAACGATTTCCTTATTTATAAAGGGGTTCCCCACGCCAAATATTGAAAATTTCCATGACGCATCATTTTCAATTTCAATCAAATTTTAGAACAACATTCGCAACGCAATTAGACAAGAGCTAGACAAGGCCTGAAGTATTTGTTATCAACAAACCTACTTCAATGTCGAAACATTATTAGATTATTGATTTTGTCTTTCAAAGCATGTTGAGGAATACACCTGTCAGCTACAATTACTAGAAGCTGCGTCCTCATTACTATCTGTATCCTGACCATTAGCTCTTGTAAAACAAACCATAGGAACATTTGAATATTAAATTCTTTTGTAGTGTAGACAGATACAGAAGCTGTGTTTCTTGGCATTGACAAAGAGGTGCTGATGAAAATGCTCCATTTATAATGTCGACTTGCTTTGTTGACAAGGTAATACTAGGAAACCATTGTGTGTCTGATATAATAATTAAAAATAGCATCATTAAGACACTTAAAAATGGCCAGACTGACTCAATCTCGAAATGTGATTTTCAAAATGTTCTATTGTCCCCCTTCTGACCTTCCCTGGCAGCTGGATTAATTCCTCTCATCTCTAGGCATAAGGCAGTCTTTCAAAATCTTTGTGCATCCGTTTGGAATGCTTTTATCACTGAGGACAAACTTGATGGCTAAACAGCCGTGGCGTCTTTTTTCACTGAGTGACATTTTTGGCAAGCATCCTGTCGTCCAACATTAATGTTACTGCAATACAAGTTGCTTCTTGTCTCTTTTCAACTTCCTGAAGCACATGATGTATGCCTACATTTAGATGTCAAATTTGTGGAGAGAAACTTTCAGTTCTTTCCCAATGCCCTTGTGGTATGTAATGTAATGTAAAAAAAAAGTTCAACAAAATAGAGAAGGGATTATTGGCATTGAGTAGCCCAGGCGCAAAAAATAAAAAGGTTAATTTGGTAGGGAAAGCATTAAGGTATCACAATTTGCCAAGTTAAAACAAAACATTCAAAGTGGAGCTCCCCCGGCCATATTCAAAGCCCCTCCTCCCGGATATATAATGTTCTATCCCTAGGTGGATCAAGAACAAGGACATAGTCATTATGGAAGCCACTGCGATCTCTTATATCCCAGCGGGATAAATTTCAAAATGACAACGCATATCAAACTAAGACATTAGAACTTAGCTTTAACAAACACAACTGTGATCATAATAGTAAACAATCGATGGTAACTATTTTGTAACAACATTTTGCAAAAATAGAAGTGGCGGCTTACTCATGTTTTTACTGCGAAACATCGATAGATAGTCTTCCCATTTGTATGGCATTTCATCAGGGCTAGTCATGTAATGATGGTAGTAGGAGACAGCGGCGTCTTTAGGATTTCGGGCAATGTATACCACCTTGAATAGATAAAGACATTGTTAAACATGGTCGAGGGGTTTCATTATTAAAGTGTCTATAGTAAGTAACAATGGAACTTAAATTTACTCGCTGGATTTGAGGCGAAGGATTTGGGATAAGGCTTCCATACTTTTAAATGAGTGTTTGATATCGAAAATTGTTGAGCAAGGGCAAGTGTTCATAAAATGCGCCAAATGTTCGCCAAGGACGACTGATCCAGTTGTCAAGTTACTGCGTATTAGCTATCATAAAATATTAAAGACTATTAACTACATCTACACGGACAGGATAATTGATTCAAAATGTATACCTTTACTGGTTTATCGCACACTTGTGGAGGTAAGAGAGATGGTATCAGGTGTGTTGGGATGAACCTTCGACCATTTGTCTGTTCCAACTTCTTGTACCATGGTTCCTCATCTTCATTAAAATGAAATTCAGGATATCCTGACCTCATACTACAGGGAATATCTGTATAAATCAGATCCTCATTGGCATCATTCATTACTAATGTAATGATCTTTCTTGCCCAGCTTGTTCCTGTAACCAATAACCAAAGAAAATAGGAGGTTTAAGTTGGGAAAGGATTTTACACTGGATGTCACCAAAATACCGGCATACGTGAACTGGCTGACGTCTCCTCGTCTCAAGGTCTACAGGCTAAATATTTTTGTCCACTAGCATATTTGAACGATCACAGAGGTAAGATTACATGTACTTGATGAAGCAAAAGCTAATTTCTTATTTTAGGTCATTTGGTTGTATGGTTGCATACCCTGGTATATCCATTGAAATCTCTAATTTCGTGGATAAAAACTAATTTTCGTGGACACAACGCTTAACCTCTTTCTTACAACTTAATTAAGTAGGAGAAAGCTCTAACTTTGGTGAACAAACTTAACATTCCAATACAAAACCAACCTCAAGGACAAATCACATTGCTCAAGAAGACTGCTTATTTTGTTTAAGACTATCCAACAAAACTATTCGTTAAAACTTTATCACAGCGTTCAAAACAGAGCAGATCATGTAATTAGGGAAAAGCGACTGCAAGCATCAGTCTAAATTTTGTTGTTTGCACTTTCTAGACAATAAACCTTGTTTTCTGTTGGCAGGTTTGTGGCCAGATATGCAATGGCGACACATAGCCGTAGCCTTGTAAGTCTCTTTGGTGCTGTCTTTCGAAATCTTTGAGCAGTTTCTTCTGCAGTCGCCGGAAATCCATTTCAACATTAACAAAGTGTATTGATTGATTGATCGATTAGAAGCAAGGCTAGAGGATTGGTTTATTGATTTGGCGTCTAATGAAGGCTTAGTGAATATTGATAGATTCCATTGAATATTTGGCGAATGGCCATTTTAGAGGTTTAAGTTGAAGTAAAAAGCACTACACATCAAAAAGTAGACTTTAAAATGCGTCCACGTAGTTGATTATTGTCTATTTTCATAGATATGTTTTGAATATATTTTTCTAGAAAATAATTTTGATAAGAGGTATGTGTCATAAACAATACATTTCCAGAAGTTCTCCGAATGGTGAAAATTGGTGTCATACATCTCCGCGTTAGCGCCCCGTCAAAAACTTTTTATTGCAGTTTTAATTAGGTGTAATATTCAGACAATCGCCGGTTCAGATTTTTTAATTTTTAGGGGGTGGAAATAAAAACATAATCTTTGAAATCCTTGTGTGAGTCATTTATTCCAAACTTTTACTCGTAATTCCTTCTTCAAATTTGGCAGCCCTTATGTGGACATTAACTTTATTTTCTTTTAGTTTTTGAATAGTCAAATGCATTGTCGACATTTTTTAATACTGCGTCAAACAACGATTTAATCGCAAGTATTTTTAAATCGTACCGACTGTAACACGAACCTCGGAAAGTTAGAGAATTTTTTGGTGCTGATGTATCCGTGGATCAAGGCTAATACCAGCATGCGTTATTATCAAAAAACATCCAATGCCGGTACGTTAGTGTTTCTACAAGTAGTGATTATACGTCTGCTTTACTTCAACACTAAAATGTCGCTTTCTTTGACACGTTGATGCGAGAAGCGACATCGTTCTTTCGTCACGACTACCCCTTGTACTGAAGTTATGACTGAAGTTGGCAGTGGGGAAAGTGCCGCCAATGTTAACAGTACCCATGTTTCAGCGTGGTTGAGTTATCTAAACAATAACCCAGTTGCAGATTCGAAACGTTAAGTTCATGGATTTATGATTCCTTCATAAAATTACGGAATTAGTTTTGTAAAAAAGTTACTTTTATTCCTTTAAAAGTGTTTCCGAACTTGATAGTATACACCAGCAATGTGATCGCAATTCTTTAAACAATCATGCCGACGCGAATCTCTACTGTAAATTGTTGCATACTTCGATGACCTTTGTGACCCATCGCCTGATTATGCTGATTAGTGCGTAGACGCTATTGAATAGGCCGAGGACAATGTCTGCTCTGGGTGGCGATTGCAATCCACGTCAAGTCTTCAAGGTCATCTGGACGACAGTGTAGCAAAATTTGACGTGTTTCCTGGGCAACTCTTCCCGTTTCGGCCCCAAGCTTTTGTTCACAATGTAACCAGGAAAGTTCGATCTTCTGGTACCTCAATGAGTACACTATACTTTCGATGTGGAGGGAATGTCGTCGCCCGAACGACTGTCACAAAATAAAACGACACTGAAGACCTGTGGTGACGTAATAGACTTCACTGTGATATACTATTACGTTCAGAGTAGGAGTACGATTCAGAACACACTGCACCGCGCATATCTTACCGAGTTTGATTTGATCAACGGAAAATACGACATGAACAAGTCATCGTTGATGACACAGTCCCCACTTGTTAATGGGTATTTTGATTACAGGTCCTCAGAGAGGATAGAGTCCTCTTCATTAGGTCTGTGATACAAATAC